>SKCR01012597.1:0-12194 GCA_019454045.1 Zanthoxylum bungeanum
AAGGATGTTTTCAACTCGATGGATACACAGTTACCATTCAGAACTCTGTGAAAGACAAAGTTCTACTGACAAACTTAAAATATGTCAATTGCCTGTGTGGAGCCTAAAGATAAAGCATCTTTTGCACTGAAAGAGCCAATTTTTGCTCTACAAGCAACAGACAAAGAAAAAGTTCCATCAGCTCAACGAATTGGAGGAATTTCACAATCAGCCTTTTGAAGATGCCAAATTATACAAAGAAAAGAGCAAGAAAAGACATGATGAGAAGTTAGTGCGCATACAACTGGAACCAGGCAGAAGGTACTGTTAAACAAATCAAGGGTGAAATTCTTCCCATGGAAGCCAAATAACCGGTGGTCAGGTCCATTTGTGATCACCAAAGTTTTACCAAATAGAGCCGTTGAGATACATGATCCTGACGCTAACAAAACTTTCAAGGTTAAAAACAGCGTGTCAAGCACTACTGGGGAGAATCATTTGAGCGACAAAAAGAAAGTGTTACACTTTCAGATCCAGCATAACGTTCGAGAAGTCAAGTCTGGCTGACGACTTTAAACTTAGCGCTAGTAGGGAGGCAACCCATGCAATTTTTGTATATATTGTGATTTGGTGTGATTTAATTTGTGTGTTTAGTTTTTTGCAGGTTAAGACATTTCAAGATGGAAGAAGCTCTCGCAAATCTTCACAAGCAATTTCCTTCTCTCCTCAAAATCTCTGATAAAAGTCTATAAAGCTCGCTTGGAACGGATGAGGTTATTGACAATCCATGGTATTCCTAATGATATTCGTTGGGTAATTGAAGCACAAGTCCGATTGGCAGGTGAGTCTTCTGACTCTTTTATTTCACATCTGCCTGGTTTTGGAAGAAGCACATATACAAAGAAACGTAGAGCTAAGCAAATGGGTGTTTCTTACAAATGTGCACGATTTAATTGCAACACTCGTTGTCGTTCTTTAAGAATGGTGTCTGATAATCGCGAAGACAAAATTAAATTCATTAGGGATGGCTTGAGTAAGGAGTCTGTAGATGAAATATCTTCAACTCTTGAGACGCATCCCAGTGGATATGTTCATATAGCCATTCGCAAATTACATACACAATTTCAAAAAGAAAGACAACTGTTAAGTCTCGGGAATCTGACTCAAAAAGACCCTGTTTGCCAATTTATAAGAAAATTGGATGGGAAGCTTGTCCCTGACGCATAGACGTCAATCAAACGTTACTTTTCTTGTAAATATTATATCTCTTTGTCTTTTTAATAATTATAATTTTTTTTGTTGTATTTTTCTTTTCCGACAGGATCCAGACCTTTTTGACTATCACGATATATTTCGCTACTAATCATCCTCTGGAAGATACTTGTGCTATTATTACTCACCCTTTTCAGGTACTATAAATTCAGCCCGTCATTGCACCTTTGAAGGCATCCAGAGTTGAAAAGAAATACATAAAAAATGGAAGCCACTTCAGAAGACGAGTTGAAAACATCTGTGTGTTTTACGGTAGTAGTGTTGGAACTAAACCACAATACATAGAAGCAGCACATGAATTGGGTCGAGTCTTAGCTGCAAGAAATATGCACTTAATATATGGCGGAGGCAATCTCGGACTTATGGGGATCGTTTCAAAGGCTGTACAGGAAAGAGACAGTCACGTTTTGGGAATCATCCCAAAACCCTTGGCAGAGGCAAATCTTATTGGATCATCAAACGGAGAGGAAATGATCGTGCCAGGTATGTCTGAACGACTGGTAGAAATGATTAACCATGCTGATGCTTTTATCGCTTTGCCAGGTGGCTTGGGTACATTGGAGGAAATTTTTATAGTTCTATCTTGGGCGAACCTGAACATACACCAGAAACCGCTTGGACTGTTTAATGTTGATGGATTTTATGATTTTCTTTGTGTGTTTCTTGATGATGCCCGAAGAAATGGGTTCGTGTCAAAACCTATGAAAGAACTCCTCTTCACTGCCAGAACTGCTCCGGATCTAATAGACCAACTCATAGCCTATGAACCACAAGTTGACCCTATCCTTTCAAAGATAAATTGGTCCGAGGACGATCGTGGTAAGAGGCGTCGGATTAATGTGGATCTTAACCTTTAATTTCCTGTAGATTTTTCAGCTAACCAGGTACAACCTTCTTAACTCTCATTTTAATGTTTAAGACATTGGGGACAATGTCTAATTTAGGTTTGGGGGAGGGAATTAGTTGATCAGTACCTTGTTTTTTAGTTTGTGTGTTATTTATTTTTAGTCCAAAATTTTTCGAAAAATACAAAAAAAAAATTGGAAAATTTTCAAAAATTACAAAAATATTTTGTGTTTTTTGTTTTTATTCTGACTAAAAAGGTGAAATTGGTAAGAGGTAGCTGAGTAAGGAGTTCCACTTCTGAGACGTATCTCAAAATATTTCGAACAAGTTAATTTTTGTTTATTTCATTTTGAATTATTTAATTTGTGAATTCTCCTTAAAATTGACTAAAAAGGAATTTCATTCTTTTGTTTAGTAGCAGATATATCAACATATATAGTAACATACGGACATGAGCTAAAATTGAAAAGTTTGTAATATTCAGTGCTCTAGTTTAATTGGAGGAAGCATCTCAAAAAGCAATGGAGTAAAAAAAAAAAAAAAAATCCGAGATCCGAGTTATTAAGTCTGTAAGGGTGTTTTAACACCTAGTGCCCTAAAACCAACTGGTTTGGGAGTCACTGGCCCAAAGCTCGCTACATGGATCGAAGATGCTACAATATATATATTATATATATTTATTTATTTATATCTGAAGTCTGGGTAATTAAGTCCGTAGGGGTGTCTTAACACCTGATGCCCTAAAGCCAACTGGTTTGGGAGCCACCGACCCAACACTCGTTACATAGATGAAAGATATTGTATATAAATAAAAAATAGAGAAAAATCAAAGAAAAAATCAGAAAAATGAAAAAAAATTCCATTGCTGCAAAAATGTGTGAATTCTGATAAAACTTTATGACATAAATATTACTCTCTTATCAACTGCACTTATGACTGTTGTGGGCAAAAATGAGTTGTTTAATATTTTGTTGGCTGTGTATATGGAGAATGGTAAATATAATCGAGGAGAATTTACTTATTCAGTAATTTAGAATGAAACAAAACAACTATTGACTTGGAGTAGAAGTTTCACCTGATTAGTCACTAACTTCTTTATTCTATTTTCTCTTGTCTTTTTGCTTTTGTGTGCATTAGTTTTATTATCTTTTTACTTTTGTAAAACGTTTGTGGGTATCGTTGCTGTAAGCCCTCACGAGACTACAATCGTCCACTAGGGACACCTATGGGTTCAAAGGCTTGTTGCATATGCTAAATGCAACTGTGATCCCTACGAAAGTGCTTAGTTTAATTTTATTTTTTTTGTGTTGTTTGCTCGAGGACTAGCAAAATGTTAGGTTTGGGGGTGTGATGAGCGAAAATATATCAATATTTACTGCCCCTTTAACTTAATATTTTGTTTAGTTTCTCGGGTTTGATGAACGTTTTGATGTGTTTTAGTTTATTTTGCAGATAAAATAATATCGGGTCTCAATGAAATCATTTAGGATGAAATATGGGTCAAATAAGGGCAATTATTGGACTTGAAATTTTAATTTTGGAGATTGAAAACTTGAAAGGGCGTTTTGACGAAGTGCAGTTTTGGAAATTCCAGTTTTGCACATCTGTCGTTTTGGGCATAACGTTTTACTCAGATATCGGATTGAGCTGATTCAAGTTCCAGATTAAAGAAGACTCAAAGATCTACAACTTTGAAAGACAAAATAATTTCGAATTCTGAAGATTTCATGCCCGAAATTGATGAACCATCCAGAAGTGTGTAGTGTGTAATTATTAAAGTCACTTTCAATCATTTTCAAAGCAAAAAAAATAATTAATAAAAAAATAATAAAAATTATCAGATCATCACCAAACATGATAAGAGATTAGTGGAGCAATTAATAATGGATTTGGTGGAGCAATTAGTGGAGCAATGAGTGGAGCAATTAATAATTGATTTGGTGGATGATTTGATGGAGGCAAAATTTTGCCTATAAATACCAATCCATTTCATTTGTAAAATTCATACTTTCTTCTAAGGAATTCCTTAAGAATACTAAGAAGATTGTATCTTGTTTGTTTATTTACAGCTTTCAGTAATTAATTTTCGTTTTCGCACTTTCTTTTCTTTACTTTTCAGTTTTTACTTTCCGCAATTTACTTTTACGCACAGTACTTTTCTTTATTTAATTTTCAGTTTTTACTTTTCAGTAATGAGGAGGTAACTTCCCTTGCTGGGGTAAAAGGTAAAATTTTATTACTAATATTTAGATTAATCTCCCTTAATTATAATATATAAACTAGTTAAAACACGACTTAACGAGGATACCGCCATATTGGTCGGTTGGTAATTATTTAAATTGGTTTTAACCTGACTAAACAGGATACCGCCTGATTGGTCGGTTGTAATTAATTATTAATTTGACTTAATCTGGATACCGCCTATATGGCTGGTTGGTAATTATCATGCAAAGTTAATATATATATTAAGGGAGATATCTAAAATAGAAGTAATAAAAGTGGATCATTTTGCCTCAGCATTTTCTTTTATTGTAATTTTACTTTATTTACTTTTCAGCAATTTACTTTTCAGCAATTTACTTTTTAGCAATTTTTATTTCAGCATTACTTTTCAGCATTAATTTTCAGTATTTTACTTTATGTCTTTTATTTTATTTAAGTTTTTTTTACTACCCGTAAATATGTTTCGTAACTAAGCCAATATCTGGGGTTGTGATGAAATCCAATATCACCGGTTTATAAAGGGTTAAATTATAGTTTGGGTAATTTAAAGGTTTACTTATTAGTCTTAAGCTTAATGCTTCTTGTTGTCTGATCACCAATAAGATTGATGTGGTAAATCTAAAATGAACTAGACATAGGGATTTTAGGTTTCAGCCTTAGACTTAATAGCCACGATCTTCCTTGATGATAGATAACCCTTTAATAAATTTCCTTACAGGATAGACATATACCTGTCGGGCGGGGGTAGCCATAATTGGAACTTAAACTTAATGAATCCAGATAATTTGGTTGACATAGAAATATGGTTCAATTGGGTTAAACTGGGTATTTACGCCTGACCATCGACATAGGCTTTTGCATAATTTAGTGTTCCAGGTTAGTAAACCGATTTATTACACAAACATAAAATAACCACTTCATCTTTAAAATGATATTGGAAGAAAAATCACAACCCTAGATAGTTTTTAATATTGAATTTTTTAAAACCTACTTTCGAACAATTTTATTTACTTGTTTTTAAATTTAGAATCGTCACCATTTCAAATCAATCAAACAACCTGTTAGATACTAGTAATCATTTGACTTCATAAAATTAATAGATTAGATATTAAGTTCTCGTGGGATCGATATTTTTATACTACTTGAACGATACGTGCGCTTGCGTTATACGTGTGTGTTTACGCCGGTCAAGTTTTGGCGCCGTTGCCGGGGACTTATTTATCTTTCACTATTAATTTAGGGGTTAGATACGTTACTTGTATCTAATTTCTTTTTACTTATTGTTTTTGTTTTCTTGTGTTTCAGGTTCTCAGAAACTACATGAGACGAACCAGAAGCTTTGAACTCCGATCGCTTGACCCAGAAATTGAAAGAACCATCAGACAGTTGAGAAGGGAAAAGTGAGAAGGCCAAGAAGCTTTAGTCAACATGGAACCTGAACCGTTGGAGGTTGCACCACCAATTCCCATTCGAGACAGAACCATTCCGGTGGTTGACAGACTCATTTCATGTATTGTACTTCCTCTCTTACCAGCAAATGCGTGTGACATCAAAACATGCATTCAGATGATTCAGCAGTCAGTTCAGTTCGGGGGGAATGCAACTGAAGATCCTAATGCCCACATCAGTAACTTCCTGGAAGTTTACGGTACTTTCAACTACAACAGAGCATCAGAAGAAGCAATAAGACTGCGAGTTTTCCCATACTCTTTGAAGGACGGAGCTAAAGCTTGGCTACATTCACTACCAGCAGGTTCCATCACAACTTGGAACACTCTAGCCACCAAATTCCTTGCAAAATACTTTCCACCGGCCAGAACTGTAAAGTTGAGGAATGACATCACATCCTTTGTACAACAAGATTCAGAATCCCTCTGCGAAGCTTGGGAAAGGTACAAATATTTGCTCCGGAAATGTCCTCACCATGAGATTCCAAAATGGCTTCAAGTCCAAACATTCTATAATGGACTTTCTGGAATAATGAGAACCACAATTGATGCTGCTGCTGGAGGAGCACTAATGGCAAAAGGAGAAGATCAGGCTTGGGATTAATTGAAGAAATGGCCAACAATAATTCTTTGTGGCCAACAGAAAGGAGCATGATCCAAAGAATCACAGGAATTTATGAAGTTGAGCCAACACAGCACTGAATGTCAAGCTGGATATGATTTGCAAAAATCTGGAAACTCTTAACATGAAGGTTAATGGTGGATCCACAAGTTCATCATATAGAGGAGCACCAGAACCAGTTCAGCAGGAAGAGACAGTGAATTTTGTCAACAATTTCAACAGACAGGGGTATATCAAATCATATACAATCTTCTTAGTATTCTTAAGTATGAATTTTACAAATGAAATGGCTTGGTATTTATAGGCAAAATTTTGCCTATATCAAAATCCATCAAATTCTCCACCAAATCCATTATTAATTTCTCCACTAATTACTACACCAAACCATAATTGCTCCACTAATTGCTTATCTTGTTTGGTGTTGATTTGATAATTTTTATTAATTATTTATTAATTTATATTTTGCTTTGAAAATGATTGATAATGACTTTAATAATTAATCACACATTTCTGGATGGTTCATCAATTTCGGGCATGAAATCGTCAGATTTCGAAATTATTTTGTCTTTAAAAGTTGTAGATATTTGAGTCTTCTTTAATCTGGAACTTGAATCAGCTCAATCCGATATCTGAGTAAAAAGTTATACCCAAAATACGACAGATGCGCAAAACTGGAATTTCCAAAACTGCACTTCGTCAAAACGCCCTTTCAAGTTTCCAATCTCCAAAATTAAAATATCAAGTACAATAATTACCATTATTTGACCCATATTTCATCCTAAATGATTTCATTGAGACCCGATATTATTTTATCTGCAAAATAAACTAAAACACATCAAAAAGTTCATCAAACCCGAGAAACTAAATAAAATATTAAGGTAAATGGGCGGTAAATTGATATATTTTCCGCTCATCACACCCCCAACCTAAAATTTTGCTAGTCCTCGAGCAAAACAACAAAATAAAAATTAAATTAAACTAAGCCACTTTCGTAGGGATCACGGTTGCATTTAGCATATGCAACAAGCTTTTAAACCCCTAGGTGTCCCTAGTGGACGAGTTGTAGTCTCGTGAGGGTTACAGCAATGATACCCACAAAACATTTTACAAAAGTAAACAGGTAATAAAACTAATGCACACAAAAGCAAAAAGACAAGCGAAAAGAGAATAAAGATGTTAGTGACTAATCAGGTGACACTTCTACTCCAAGTTACTAGTTGTTTTGTTTCATTCTAAATTACCGAATAAGTAAATTCTCCGATTATTTTTACCATTCTCCATATACACAGCCAACAAAAATTAATCAACTCATTTTTACCCACAACAGTCATAAGTGCAGTTGATAAGAGAGTAATATTTTTGTCCTAAAGTTTTATCAGAATTCACACCTTTTTGCAGCAATGGAATAATTTTTCTGATTTTTCTGATTTTTTCTTTGATTTTCTCTATTTTTTATTTATATACAATATCTTCCATCTATGTAACGAGTGTTGGGTCGGTGGCTCCCAAACCAGTTGGCTTTAGGGCACCAGGTGTTAAGACACCCCTACAGACTTAATTACCCAGACTTCAGATATATATATTTTTTTGCAGCATCTTTGATCCATGTAACGAGCTTTGGGCCAGTGACTCACAAACAAGTTGGATTTAGAGCACTAGTGTTAAAACACCCTTACAGACTTAATAACTCGGATCTCAGACGTTTTTTTTTTTTTTTTTTTTTTTTTTTTACTCCATTGCTTTTTGAGATGCTTCCTCCAATTAAACTAGAGCACTGAATATTACAAACTTTTCAATTTGGCTCATGTCCGTATGTTACCATGTATGTTGATAATATCTGTCAATTGAGCATATGAGATTTATTTTAGTCAATTTTATAGGAGAATTTACAAATTAATAATTCAAAAGGAAATAAACAAAAATTAACTTGTTTCGAATTAGGTTTGAGATACGTCTCAGGAGTGGAAACTCCTTACTCAGCTATCTCTTACCAATTTCACCTTTTTAGTCAAAAATAAAAACACAAAAATGCAAAATATTTTTGTAATTTTTGAAAATTTTCCAATTTTTTTTTTTGTATTTTTCGAAAAATTTTGGACTAAAATAAAAATAACACACAAACTAAAAAACAAGGTACTGATCAACTAATTCCCCCCCCCAAACCTAAATGAGACATTGTCCCCAATGTCTTAAACAGTAAAGGAGAGTTAAGAAGGTTGTACCTGGTTAGCTGAAAATCTACAGGAAATTAAAGGTTAAGATCCAGATTAATCCGACGCCTCTTACCACGATCGTCCTCGGACCAATTTATCTTTGAAAGGATAGGGTCAACTTGTGGTTCATAGGCTATGAGTTGGTCTATTAGATCCGGAGCAGTTCTGGCAATGAAGATGAGTTCTTTCATAGGTTTTGACACGAACCCATTTCTTCGGGCATCATCAAGAAACACACAAAGAAAATCATAAAATCCATCAACATTAAACAATCCAAGCGGTTTCTGGTGTATGTTCAGGTTCGCCCAAGATAGAACTATAAAAATTTCCTCAAATGTACCTAAGCCACATGGCAAAAAGCGATAAAAGCATCAGCACGGTTAATTCATTTCTACCAGTCGTTTAGACATACCTGGCACGATCAGTTCCTCTCCGTTTGATGACCCAATAAGATTTGCCTCTGCCAAGGGTTTTGGGATGATTCCCCAACGTGACTGCCTCCTTCCTGTACAGCCTTTGAAACGATCCCCATAAGTCCGAGATTGCCTCCGCCATATATTAAGTGCATATTTCTTGCAGCTAAGACTCGACCCAATTCCTGTGCTGCTTCTATGTATTGTGGTTTAGTTCCAACACTACTACTACACAAAAACACACAAATGTTTTCAACTGGTCTTCTTGAAGTGGCTTCCATTTTTTATGTATTTCTTTTTCAAATCTGGATGCCTTCAAAAGTGCAATGACGGGCTGAATTTATAGTACCTGAAAAAGGGTGAGTAATAATAGCACAAGTATCTTCCAGAGGACGATTAGTAGCGAAATATTATCGTGATAGTCAAAAAGGTCTGGATCATGTCGGAGAAAATACAACAAAACATATTATAATTATTAAGAAAAGACAAAGAGATATAATATTTACAAGAAAAGTAACGGTTTGATTGACGTCTATGTGTCAGGGACAAGCTTCCCATCCAATTTTCTTATAAATTGGCAACATTGTCTTTTTGAGTCAGATTCCCGAGACTTAACATTTGTCTTTCTTTTTGAATTGTGTATGTAATTTGCGAATGGCTATATGAACATATCCACTGGGATGCGTCTCAGAGTTGAAGATATTCATCTACAGACTCCTTACTAAAGCCATCCCTAATGAATTTAATTTTGTCTTCGCGATTATCAGACACCATTCCTAAAGAACGACAACGAGTGTTACACTTAAATCGTGCACATTTGAAACAAACACCCATTTGCTTAGCTCTACGTTTCTTTGCATAAGTGCTTCTTCCAAAACCAGGCAGATGTGAAATAAAGGAGTCAGAAGACTCATCTGCCAATCAGACTCGTGCTTCAATTACCCAACGAATATCATTAGAAATACCATGGATTGTCAATAACCTCATCCGTTCCAAGCGAGCTTTGTAAACTTTCATTAGAGATTTTTGAGGGAGAGAAGGAAATTGCTTGTGAAGATTTGCGAGAGCTTCTTCCATCTTGAAATGACTTAATCTGCAAAAACTAAACCACACAATTAAATCACACCAAATCACAATATATACAAAAATTGCATGGGTTGCCTCCTGCGAGCGCTAAGTTTAATCGTCGTCAGCTAGACGTGACTGCTCGAACGTTTATACTGGATCTGAAAGTGTGACACTTTCTTTTTGTCGCTCAAATGATTCTCCCCAGTAGTGCTTGACACGCTGACTGTTAACTTTGAATGTGTTGTTGGTATTGGGATCCAGTAACTCAACAGCTCCATATGGTAAAACCTGAGTGATCACAAATGGTCCAGACCACCTAGATTTCAACTTTCCAGGGAAAATTTTCAACCTCGAGTTGTACAACAACATCTGCTGCCTTGGTTCCAACTGTCTGTGCACTATTTTTCGGTCATGCCATTTTTTTGTCTTTTCCTTGTATAATCTGGCATTCTCATAAGCATGTAGGCGAAATTCCTCCATTCATTGAGTTGGTGAAGTCTTTTCTCTCCTGCAGCTTGTGAATCAAGATTCAGCTTCTTCAGTGCCCAGTACGCCTTGTGTTCAAGCTCAACTGCAGATGGCATTTTTCCCAAACACCAATCGATATGGGGACATACCAATAGGTGTCTTGTAAGCTGTACGGTAACCCATAATGCGTCATCCAGTTTTGTAGACCAGTCCCTCCTTGTTGATCCAACGGTCCTTTCTAGGATTCTCTTGATCTCTCTGTTTGAAACCTCAACCTGTCCATTTGACTGTGGATGGTAAGCAGTGGCAACCTTGTGAGTAACTCCGTATTTGGATAGGAGTGCATCAAAGTATCTGTTGCAGAAATGTGAGCCACCATCGCTAATGATTGCTCGAGGTGTTCCGAACCGAGTGAAATGTTCTTTTTCAGGAATTTGATCACCACTTTTGAATCATTGGATGGTAGTGCAATTGCTTCAACCCATTTGGAGACGTAGTCTACAACAACCAGGATGTACAGGTTTCCAAATGAATGGAACAAAGGGTCCCATGAAATCAATACCACCCACACATCGAATATCTCTACTTCCAGAATGTTTTGCAATGGTCCTTCATTTCTCCTGGAAATATTCCTCGTTCTCTGGCACCTATCACATTGAAAAGCAAAAAGATAAGCACCTTTAAAAAGAGTCGGCCAGAACAAACCCGATTGAAGGACTTTGGCTGCAGTTTTTGTTCCCACTGAAGTGTCCGCCATTGGTGATGAATGACAATGCTGCAAAACACACTGTTGACCTCCTCCTGTGGAACACACCGTCTCAATAATTGATCAGCACAACGTTTAAACAGGTACGATTCATCCCAGACATAATGCTTGACTTCTTTGAGAACTTCTTCCGTTGCTGAGTTGTCCATTCCAACGGCCATTTTCCTGACACAATGTAGTTGACATAGTCAGCATACCAAGGGACTTCCTGTTGTTTCATGGCAACAGCGTTCATTTGGAAAAGTTTCTTTGATTGATAATTCTTTGCCAGCTGTTTCTCCCATTCTCGAGCCTCGATAAGTGATCTGCCACCACTGGTTTTCTGTCCCTTTCCTGCTCGAATCTCCACGTCAAATTCTTGCAGAAGAAGTATCCAACGGATTAATCTGGGTTTGGCATCTTTCTTTGTGATCAGATATTTGATTGCTGAATGATCTGTGTAGACCACCACTTTGGGACCCAGCAGATAGGAGCGGAATTTGTCAAAAGCATACAAAACTGCGAGCAACTCCTTTTCAGTGGTTGTGTAGTGAGTTGAGCTTCATTTTAAAGTTCTGCTGGGAGTAGTAAATGGTGTGAAAAATCTTTGCTTTGTGTTGTCCCAAAACTGCACCTACCAAGCAAAATCACTAGCATCGCACATCACTTCAAATGGAAGGGTCCAGTCTGGTGCTACAATGATGGGGGCAGAGACCAGCTTCTGTTTTAAGATCTCGAAAGCTTCCTGGCATTCTTGGTGAAGTTGAAAGGCACATCATTTTCCAGAAGATTGCAAAGAGGTTTAGCAATCTTGGAAAAGTCTTTGATAAATCTCCTGTAAAAACTGCATGTCCGAGAAAACTCCGAATCCCTTTGACAGATGTTGGTTGAGGTAGT
>SKCR01012598.1:0-12319 GCA_019454045.1 Zanthoxylum bungeanum
TTCGCTGGCGTAATCATTTAATTACGACGCGACGGAAAATTCGTTAATTTGGAATTAGCGAACCCGAGCCTGAGAGTGATTGCGAGCGCATTCGCATTTCGAATTCGAGCGCGGCACGCGAGTCGAATCTAGCGTCAAATCATTTGTCACATCATGCGTCAAATCAATTGTCACTTTGAGTGATGTGATATGACATGTTGTCACTTTATTAAAGTGACATGATGTGAATAAAGAAATGTGATGTGACTTAAAGTAAAAGTTGATAGGACTTGTGTATATATATTTTATTCATTTACTTGGTAAATGGAATAAAGATATATGTATATAAAAATCATTTTCTCTCTCTTGGACCATGTGTAGTACACGGTTTTTGGCAAAATATTGGTTATTCACGTAACCCTCTCTCATTTGCTTTTGGACTTCACGGTTTCACACAAAAAAAATGGAGCCAAAACCTTCTATCTTCTCTCTCGGTCTTGGACCGTTTTTCTTCTCCTTCTTGTTCTGTTTTCTGCCGAAAATGGAGAAGCAAGATAATGATTTTTGTGGCAAAAATCAAGTGCTAGCACACCTTGAGCATACTTAGGTGATAGGGAAGCATCTTCTTGAGCAAGGAAGCTTGAAGCTTGGAGCTTCAATGGTGATCTTCAATGGCCGAAAATGGTGGAGATCTACACGCCCAAAACCGAGCAGTCCACTGTCAAAGGAAGCCATTGCCGAGCTTGGAGGGAGCTCAAAAATCGCACCTTGTTCTTCAAACATCAAAACCGAAATTCAATGTGAGTTGATTCCGCCACCTCCTTTGATGTGTTCATATGTGATTTTTTATGCATGATTTGTTGATCTTGGGACTTGATTAAACTCCTACACAAACATCATAGGTGAATCTTCAGGAAGCGACCCAAGAGATCTCCGGATATGTTGGCAGTAAATACGGTCCTTGGATAATCCAAACACGTACGTACCTCGTACTACGTTTTTACCGATTTACAAGACAAGGTTGGCTTCTAGCAAAGCGCCATGCCTTCCCAATTCTCCAGAAATATTCTTATTGGAATATTAGATCTTTATCAAGCGTAGTATACCGTAGTATCGCGTACATCGATCCAGTATCGGACGATCACATGTTAGGCCTGGGGCTGGAAATGTGTCTGCCCCGTACGAAACATATATCGGATATCAAACAACTAGTCTCTTTAAATCGGACAATCCTGACCTGGTCATATTGTCCCGACGGTTGCAACCTTTTATAGAGAACTAGTTCTGTATCCTGCGTGATCATCATCTCCATATGTCTGAAGTGATACTTCCATCTTGACATCACATCCAGTACGCTACGATTCTCGATAAACCCAGAAGAGGCGTACACAGAACCGTTAAAGCCCCGAACCACCAAACCAAAGTTTACCGATTGTCGCAAGTACTAGCGATGCAAGTCTCAGGTTAAGACCATATACACCTACCCTGATGCGGCCTCCCATAGACACGCAGACATACTACCAATGGGATTCCGCGGGGTCTGTCCAGAGCGAAGCTGTTTTCCGTACCATCGGCAAAACACAACCTCCTATCGCACTTGCATAAGTATCCAATACTTAAATATGAGAACTATGCCGTTGTGCCATCACAACTCGCACAAGTGCAATACTAGTCTATTCCGCATTATCGATGTCCGATCTCGATAATACTCTGAGTAGGGATATTTAATGATTAACCTTTTATATTGATACTGTCTCATATCATCTCAATACGGAACTAATCATATGGACTTTTGCCATTAATATATCAAAGTAAATAATTTTACAAAACGGCAAAAGGCAATTTCATTATCACATAGTTAATTTTGTACAATAATACAATATCATTTACAAAACAGTGACGCTATGGGTCATAATGTCTAACAATTTCTGGAGAATTGGGTAGGCATGGCGCTTTGCTAGAAGCCAACCTTGTCTTGTAAATCGGTATAAACGTAGTACTAGGTACTTACGTGTTCGGATAGTCCGACGACCGGATTTGCTGCCAACATATCCGGGGATCTCATGGGTCGCTTCCCGAAGATTCGCCGATGATGTATGACTCGTACTTTATTAATCTGGGATTAATTAGTTGAGAGAGAAAATTAATCTGGGATTACTTAAGGAGATATTTTATCTGGGATAAAATATTATCAAAAGAGATAGAACGATTAATTCGGAATTAATCGATAAATAATATATTCGATCTATTATACGAAATTGGATTTTGACACGGAATTGAAATTAGATTTTAATTCGGGCAAACAAATTGATTTAGAATTAATTCGTTAGCGACATAAATAGTGATTTCGCTAGGCATAATCGTTTAATTACGTCGCAACGGAAAATTCGTTAATTTGGAATTAGCGAACCCGATCCCGATGGTGTTTGCGAGCGCACTCGCATTTCGAATTCAAGTGCGGCCCATAAGTCACATCAAACGTCAAATCATTGGTCACATCAAATGTCAAATCACATGTCATTTTGAGTGATGTGACAATTTGATTGATTGATTGATTGATGGTAGTTGTTGGCAAGACTTTAATTGGTTTGACATTTGAAAGCCAAAAATTGTGTATATGATTTTTGGAAAATCAATTACCAATATTACAACACATAACACTCTCTCTCTTCTTTCTTCCTCCCTCTCTCACGCCCACAAGGGGCTGTTTTTTTCTTCTGGTTTTCAGCTCACTACCGAAACAAGATGAAGGAGAAGCAAGGAATTTTTGTGGCAAAAATTCCTAAGTGCTAGCACACCATTTGAGTCTTGCGAAGGTGATAGGGAAACCAACACGTGAGCTTGGAATCACCACCCAAAAGCTTGGAGCTTGGACCGATTTTTGGAGGACAAAAGCAGTGGACTACCGAGAGCTCAAGGAGGGCAGAAAAGAGTTTTGTTCTTCACCGCATTGGTCAACTGATAATTGTGAGTATTATGCGACTTCCTTTGATGTATTCACATGTTGTTTCTTACTTGATAATCGATCCTCGGGACCTTAGAGAAACCCAACAATGGTATCAGAGCATTGACAAAGCATGAAACTTAATTTAGGGTTAAAATTGGGTAAAATGTATTTGTGCATGATTTGATGAAATTGGATGATTGAGTATTCTCAAATGTAGTTTAATTGAAGTTTGATTGGATCAATTTCATGAAAAGTTATTTGGAACAATTTTCCTCAAAAAATCATGGCTTGGCCGAATGATGACATAGCCCAAATGTCTTGGTATTTTTTGATTTTGATTCATTGGATGAGTTGGAATCATGTTGGGAAAGTTGATTGTGGACTTAATTGGATTAAAACTGAATCGATTTGTAAAATCCCCTAATTGACATGAAGCATGTAAAATGGGTTTGATTTTTTGATTCAATTGTGTTGGACACTAATTGATGATAATGAGCATAATTTATTAGGCTAATTGATATTTTGGAAATGTTAATTTGGGTAATTAATTATGTAATGCACTTTGGTTAATTAAATTGTGAAATTGGATTTTTGGAATTTAATTATGTTGGGCTAATTTTGGAAATAGGCTTAAAAGTTGTAAATGGGCTAATTGGCTTGGTTTTACCAAGTTAGGTTTAGGCTAAATTGGTTGGATCCAATTGGGCCCAAAACTGTTTCCATAAAGTCCAAATACGACTAATGGACCTTAATTATTTTAATTGGGCCTAATGGGCCTAAATTGATTTCTAGGCTTATGGGGTTATTCCTTGATTGGGCTTTGGTTATTGGGTTTGACCCAAGTTGACCAAAAGTCCACGCCTTAAAGAAATTAATTGAAAGCCCATTGGACTTTAATTAAATTAATGTTGGACGTTAATTGGGCTTTGAGACCCGTAATGATTAAATTTGGAATTTAAGTCGTAAATGTTCGTTTATAAAGTGTAATATTTAATTTGGAATTAAATAGCGAATTAGTATTAAATACATATTAAATTGGATTTAATGTTGTAGTTTAATTTAATTCAAGAATTCATACTTTAAGTACTTATTCGCAAAACGAGTTGGACTCGCGCAAAATCAAATCATTGTTTGAACATTGGATGGTCATTAATTATCAGATTAATTAATTGGATTAGATTGATTGATAACATTCTTGTGTGAATACATGCTTGCGATGCATGAATAATGTAAATCAGATGGATATTAGATGGGTGGGGCAATTTTAGAAATTATTGTAATAAATTTTGAATTTATTAATTGGACCTGCATGTCCAGCATATTACCTCCATACGCTTTGTATTTCTCTTCTCACATATTCCCCTCAATGTAAATGAGGTTTCTTTAGAAGTGTTATGTAACGAGTAGAAGCAAATACTTGTGCTAGCGGGAGAGAGGAAAGAGAGAGATTTGATCTAGGATCAATGTGTAAAGTATCCATCCGCATATCAATATTATTTTATTTACGCGCCTTATTATGTGTTTAAAATGCATGTTTAAGGGTGTATGATGATGAGACCTTAACAAAGATAATAAATTGGTTGCCAATTTGCACGCGAAAAACCCTCGCTAAATATTAAGTGTTTTTCCTTCCATTGAGTGATTCTTACTCAAGATCTAAGACTGGCATTGGTTTTGTTGGCCAAAGTCAATGCCTTTGTCCGTCGAGGATGTGTTTGAATCATGAGAGCCTTGTTCCATATCGGTGTCTTGTCCAAGTTGTGATTTGTTGGCCAAAGTCAAGATCACTTCTTGTCCATCGACATTGATTACGAAGCTTTCCATGGTCAATGGGTCACGCTTAACTGGGATCACTAAGTTTGTTGTGGCAAAGCCAAGGCTTAGTTGATTCAGAGGAAAAAGGTTAGGCAATATATTAGATATATTGGCATATATAAGATATATGTTTCAGACTTGGATGTCCCCCTACTGGACCTAGGAATTGGATGGGATCCAATTCATCTTAGAGATCTACCTAGTTAATTATCATACAAGTTTTTGGCCAAAGTCAAGATTGTGACCCATAGCGTCACTATTTGCACAGAACATTGTGTTGCTGTAGCAAATTAACTATGTAACAAGGAAATTGCACACTCGTCATTTGTGATTAGATCACCATAGATATATAAATGAAGAGAGGTCCCTATGATTAGTTCCTGGATTGAGATGATATGAGACAGTATCAGTCCACGAAGGATTAATCATTAAATATCCATAGCCGTAGTATTATCGAGACTGGACATCGATAATGCGGAATAGGCTAGTATTGCACTTGTGCGCGTTGTGAGGGCACAACGGCATAGTTCTCATATATATAAGTATTGGATACTGTGCAAGTGCGATAGGAGGTCGTGTTTCACCGATGGTACGGGAAACAGCTTCGCTCTGGATAGACCCTTCGGAATCCCATTGGTATTATGACTAGGTGTCTTTGGGAGGCCGAAATCAAGGTAGGTGTGTATAGTCTTAACCTGAGACTTGCATCGCTAATACTTACGACAATCGGTAAACTTTGGTTTTGGTGGTGTTGGGGGATCTTAACTGGTTCTGCGTTCACCTCTTCTGGGTTTATCAGGAATCGTAGTGTATTGGATGTGATGTCGAGACGGAAGTATCACTCCAGTCATAGTGGAGATGATGTCACGCAGGATACGGTATTAGTGCTCTTAAGTGATGCGCATCCAATCGTGATATTATGACCAGGTCATGAATATCCGATTATAGAGACTAGTTACCAGACATCCGATATGTGTTTCGGACGGGGCAGACACTTATCCAGCCCCAGCCCTAACACGTGATTATCCGATACTGGGCCGATACGCACAATACAATTGCATACTACGCTTGATACAGATCTTTGATATTCTTAATGGATATGTCCGGAGAATTGAGTAGACTTGGTGCTTTGCTAGGAGTCGACCTTGTCTCGTAAATCGGTAGAACGTAGTACTTGGTACGTACGTGATTCGGATACTCCGACGACCGTATTTACTGTCAACTTATCCGGGGATCTCATGGGTCGCTTCCCGATAATCCACCGATGACGCACAACTCGCACTCTTGAATAATCTGGGATTATAATAGAAGAGAGAGAAAATTAATCTAGGATTAATTACAGAGATATTTTATCTAGGATAAAATATCGTCTAGAGAGAGATAACGATTAATTTGGAATTAATCGGTAACTTAATATATTTGATATATCAAACGAAATTAGATTTCGACGCGGAATTAAAATTAGATTTTAATTCGGGCGAACGAAATAATTTAGAATTAATTCATTAGCGACGTGAATAGTGAATTCACTAGGCGTAATCATTTAATTACGACGCGACGGAAAAATCATTAATTTGGAATTAACGAACCCGAGCCCGAGTGTGATTGCGAGCGCATTCGTATTCGAATTCGAGTGCGGCGACGCAAGTCACATCAAGCGTCAAATCAATCGTCACATCAAGCGTCAAATCAAAAGTCACTTGAGTGATTGATTGATTTGATTAATGGATTGAGTGAAAGACACTCAACATGTCACTTTATTAAAGTAGATATGACTTGATGGACTTTTGATTTTGGAGTGTGGAACACTCAAGCTTATTACATTCAATTTATTTTGACTTTTTAAAAGTTAAATTAATTGGTAAATCATTATTATTTTGGAAAAATATTAAACAAATGATTTACAACTTTTGTAACAACTTAACACAATTTCATCTCTCTCAAAATTCTCTCTTCTCTCACGCAAAACAGAAGCTTTGCTCACTGGTTTTGAACCAGTTCAGGCGTGAATATTTGGGAGCAATAGTGGGTTTTCATGGTGAAAATTCAAGTGCTAGCACACTTACGAGTCTTGCGAAGGTGGTACGGAGGTTCGACCATGAGCCGGGATCCATCCGACGATGCATGGAGCTCCATTTTGCAGCCCAAAACTGAAGACAGAGGCAGTGGACTGCATGCAGTGGGCGTCCATGGCATGGTTTGCGTTTTTGGCTTCATCGTCTTCGATTCGACTCAACCAACCAATGTAAGTATTCCGCTATCTTCGTTGGTGTATTCACGCATTGTTTCATGTCTTGTTTGATCTTGGGACCTTAAGAAAAAACTCAACAATGGCATCTAGAGCTAATGTTGCAAGCATGAAATTTTAGGGATTTAAAATTGGGTAAATGTGATTTGAGCATGATTTGAATAAATTGATTGTTTGAGTATGCTTATAACATGTTTAATTGCTTTTTGGTTGGACCACAATTTGTTGAAAATTGATTTGGAATAATTTTCCCCAATTTATTCATGTTGGCCGAATGTGTAGGATTTTTTGGATCTTGGATTTTTGATTTTTGATTCATTTGATGAGTTGGAATCAATTAGGTTGATGTTAATTTGAATCGAATTGGATTGGATTTCGAATTGGACGAAAACCCCAAAATCTTTGAGTTGGCCGAATGTGACTAATGCCCTAATGTCTTGGTAATTTTGATTTTGAACATTGGATGTATTGGAAATCATTGGAGGTTGATTTGATGTCGATTGTGGATTCGATTGGATTGAAACCGAATCGGACACAAAATCCCTCTTTTGGCCGAGACCTTTAAGCATGAAGTTGGGTTTGATTTTTCAATTTATGTGTTGGACATGTGATAATGAATTAAGCATGATTAATAAGACTAATTTGGTGTTAAAAATATTGATTTAGTCGATTAATCATGTAATGCACTTTAGGTAATTAAATTGCGTAATTGGATTAGTGTAATTTAATTATTTAGGCTTAAATTGGATTTGGGCTTGAATTGTTGTAATTGGGCCTATTGGGCTTGATTTATCAAGTTTGGTTTAGGCCAAGTGGATTGGATCCAATTGGGCCCAAAACCTTAACCATAAAGCCCAATTGCGACTAATGAACCTTTAATGTTCAATTGGGCCTAATGGGCCAAGATTGATTTATGGGCTTATGGGGTAAATCCCGGATTGGACTTTGGTTATCGGTTTGACCCGAGTTGACCAAAAGTCCACGCCTTAAGAAATCAATCAAAAGCCCATTGGACTTTAATTGAATTGACATTGGACGTTAATCGGTCTTGAGACGCGTTACGATTAGATTTGGAATTTAAATCGTAAAAGGTTTATTAAATAAAAGTGTAATATTTAATTTAGAATTGAATAGTGAATTAGTATTAAATACATGTTAAATTAGATTTAATGATGTAGTTTAATTTAATTCATGAATTCGTACTTTAAGTACTAATTCGCAAAAACGAGTTTGACTCGAACAAAATCAAATCGTTGTTTGAACATTGGATGATCACTTAATTATCAGATTAATTAATTTGATTAGATTGATTGATAGCATGCTTATGTGTGTGAATACGTGGTTGTGTGAATGAATAATGCATATCGGATGGATATTAGATGGGTGGGCAATTTTAGAAATTGTTGTAATAAATTCGATTTATTAAATTGGACCTGCGTGTCCAGCCTTATCACCTTCTTTCTCTTTGTATTCTCTTCTCAACTATTCCCCTCTATGTATATGAGGTTTCTTTAGAAGTGTAGTGTGACGGGTAGAAGTAGTACAAGTGCTAGCTTGAGTGGAAAGGGAGAGATTTGATCTAGGATCAATGTGTAAAGTATCCATCCGCATATCACTATTAATTTACTTTACGCGCTTTATGATGTTTTAGAAGCATGCTTAAGGGTGTATGATGATGAGACCTAACAAAGATAAATAAATTGGTTGCCAATTACGCGAAAATCCCTCAATTTATATTAAGCAAATATCCTTCCATTGAATGATTCTTGTTCAAGATCCGAAGTTGGCATTGGTTTGTTTGGCCAAAGTCAAGACCTTTGTCAATCAAGGATGTACTTGAATCATGAGAGTTTTGTTGCATATCGGTGTCTTGTCCAAATCGTGATTTTTATTGGCCAAAGTCAAGATCAATTTTTGTCCAATGACATTGATTACGAAACTTTCCTCGTCAATGGGTCCCGCTTAACTGGAATCATTAGGTTTGTTTTTGGCCAAAGCCAAGGCCTAGATGATTCGGAGGATAGGGTTAGGAAAATGTAATGGATACATTGACATTATACATATGTTTCGGACTTGGATGTCCACCTAACCGGATCTAGGAATTGGATGAGATCCAATTGATCATAGAGATCTACCTAAGTTAAATAGCATACAGCTTTTATTGGCCAAAGTCAAGGTTGTGTGTTATTTAATAGGATCTTAGCCCACTAGGAAACGCGGTTTCCCGAGTACTCCACAGAGGGTTAGAGGCTCGACGAAAAATAGTGGGAGGCAAGTATTGAATTTGCAACATTCGTTCAATTACTCGCTAAACACGCTCATTTAAATTTTTCTCGTCCATTAATCAAAAGTATTAGTTGGACTAATATTTTATGTTGTTTTAAAAAAAAAATATATAGTTGGACTATATACAAACTATTCAATATATAGTTGATTTTATAATTGGATTATAGTAATCAATATAATTGAATTAAAATGATAGTTGATTTTATAATTGGATTATAGTAATCAATATTAAAATTATAGTTGATTAAATAATTGGATTATTGTAATCATTATAATAAATAGTACCTTATTAAAATTGATTAAATAGTTGGACTATTGAAATCAATAAAGAATTTAAAAAGATGAATATTTAAAATATATAATCTTTGGATTAAATGTTTTAAATGATTTAATTTTCAATTGGGAATTAATAATAGGTTAATTTATTTGATAAAATAACTTATTATGACTAAGCCCATTATTAAGCAAATAGTAGAGCATAAAGTCTTTGGAAGATTTATGTGATGATGACTTTAGTGCTTAATTAATATACTTATAATAAATCTATCTTTAGATTTAAAAGTATTAATATTAAAATTGCAATTAATAATTCTTGGAGAATTAATTGACTATTCTAGTGGAGAAAAGTCAAAGTTTGCAATTGGGCATGTAGCACAAGGTGCACATCGTTTCGATATCCGAAACCCAAGGCTTGGCCAAAGGTTTGTGAAATATTGAAAAGATAATTGACATATCCCAAAGTGACTACCATTTGGATATGGAAGACACGAAGGAATTAAAGATAGAGCGAGGCTCTAACTTTAAAAATATTTGTCAAAGTTATGTTTACTACTAGTATTGAAATTGGATTTTAAATACTTAGTGTGGTATATAATACATATATGTATTGACGTTCAGAATCCGCTGTGAGCTGGATACTGGCTTCAAGCCGAGATTTCTCTGCGAATTGGAAACGGGATGAAAGTCGTTGTTTCGACCGTAAATACCTAAGTTTAGGTACTACCCTTTGGGTATGTACTTAAATTAGGAAATGTTATAATGTAACTAGTTTGACTAGAGACATTATCTCTATATCAGTGTTTAATCCGATGCGGATAAAACCTTTATATTCTAGAACACTAAAGTGTTTCATTATA
The DNA here is from genome assembly GCA_019454045.1 of Zanthoxylum bungeanum. Taxonomy (NCBI): domain Eukaryota; kingdom Viridiplantae; phylum Streptophyta; class Magnoliopsida; order Sapindales; family Rutaceae; genus Zanthoxylum; species Zanthoxylum bungeanum. The sequence continues at coordinate 10,412 of SKCR01012598.1, forward strand.
TAAAGATGATACTGAGATAAATACATTGGATGTAAATAACAGAATTTATATTTTGAATTAAGAAAAAAATCTCAAACATATAAATGAAAATAAATAGCTCAAATTGATTTGATCAATAGAGACTTATTTGTGGCATTGTTGTCTAGGACACAATTAAAGAAGACTCGTATCCACACTTTTTAAGAGTGGGTACTAGGACTGATTTGACTATTCAAATAGGTCTGCGAATCTAGTTTATTAGGTAAGATACCTAAAATACTATTTACTTGGTAATAGTAAAAGGGCCACCGATCTGTTAGCCCTATTCATGGTGAATTAAGTGGGCCCATATCTAGCTAGGCTAGATATGAACATGAATATTTCGTGACCTTAACGGATGTAGCATCACGTTGTGGTTATGTGTTCTTTTGAAGAACACAGATCGGAAACTTTTGAAGTTTCGACACGAAGAAGAAACAAAAACAGATCGGCTATAGTGTTATTCCGCCACGGTAAGACCGAAATGGAAAATACTTAAGCAGTAAGTTTCATATATAAATGAAAGAGTACGGTGTTTTCTTTCATGTGAGGACTCCTCCCGAGACACGTCAGTTAGACGGTGTGTCTGAACTAAAACCGAATTTTGTTGGACATGATAAGGTTTATCACGAGTCGCTCTGAGCTACTATTTCCTTCTACAAGATATGTATTAACAGTGCAAAACTTATTTAGAATAAGGTCCATATAAAATCTGTTTGACAGATATCATATAGGATATGAACAGGGAAGAAACGAGGTTTCTCATTCCTGATAATTTGGGTATGCCAGGCATAGCGTTTGGATGATACCAAACTAAGGACCCAAATTGATAAGTGCCAATATAGGTTATCCTAAGGGAAACCTTAAGTATAGTACTTATAAATCCCACATGAGAACAATGTTGATTGTTGCTCACCATGCGGTTTTTCCTGAGAGGAATAACCGATATAACAGTGGTCAGTGGGAGGATGAGGGATAGTGATACTCGATGAAAATCGGAGTAATACTGTTCAAGGCACGAAGTCGTAATGCGACATAAATAGTTCATCTATGATGAAACTATACCATTATCTTCAAATACACAAGAACTTCGTAAATCGGATAGAGTCAGAAAATAACCTAGGGTATGGGTTTCTGATCTCACCCCATAATGATGTCAATCTTATGGAGGTGTACCATCCGACTACGTTTAGAGGAAGTGATGAGGTATCGACTCTCTGTTATGGCAAAGTGCCATGAATCCGAAATGGATTCATGTATAACAACTATTTGGATACTAGTTGTTGTACCATAAGGCATTGTGCCTATATGGTACATTAAACGTCTTCAAAGAAGACATACATGGATGGCAAACATACAACGTACAAAGCTAGGCTTTTGACGGAAAGGTATCGTTATCAACATTGTGTTAATAACGGTTCAACCTTTTTACCTGTTGCCATGGTAAATCTGTTGGTTTCTCTAATATGTCCCAAGGAAAGATTAAGCATATATGAAATACAACAATGAATATATATAAACATGAAGTATGGCGGAATCATACTTACAATATCTTGTGATGAAGAAAATCAAGCCAAGATGGAAGCTCCAAGGGGATGATTTTCGGCCAAGGTGAGAAGATGTGGAAAGCTCCAAGCTTTGAGTATTCCAAGCTCTATGATGGTTTCCCTATCACCTCTTTTGATCCCTTGAAGGTGCTAGCCTTGCATGTGAGGAGGATGTTCCAAACAATCACCTTCTTCAAGCTTTTGGCAACCAAAATGAAGAAGATTGAAGACCAAAAAACTGCATGTAGTTTTCGGCCAAGTGAGAGAGAGAAGAGAGATTTTTCTTTTGTTCTAATTGATTTTTGATACCAAAAATCAATTTATATTTATGCCATAATATTTA
>SKCR01012599.1:0-12454 GCA_019454045.1 Zanthoxylum bungeanum
CATCTCTGAAAGCTCTTGGGTAAGTCCTATGCAATGTGTACCCAAAAAAAGAGGAATGACTGTAGTTACAAATGAAAAGGATGAGCTGATTCCAACAAGAATAATTACTGGATGGAGAGTGTGTATGGACTACAGGAAGCCGAACAAAGCAACACGGAAAGATCATTTCCCGCTACCATTCATTGACTAGGGGACCTCTAATCCCACTTACTAATCCCATGCGCTCGATCACATCATTACAAAACGAATAACATGCAGAAGTCAAATAACGAATAATAAACACATCAAAATAACATAAAACAAAATATGCGCCGTTTACTCGAGTGGTACGTGGAGTTGTATCCCGAGTACAGATCATACTACCGTCCATTCGGAATCGGCTATGAAATTTATGTCCGGGTTTCCATCCTATATACCACGAGAGACGACACATTTTTCATTTTATTCAAGGGCCACAACATACATCATTTTACAATATATGCATATTTATCTACTCAATGGCCACAACATGCATTTTAATATAGTAATCATGCGAACAAAACTCAATAAATAATAAAGATAAAACTGAAAACAAGTGTGAAAAATACCCTAAGGTCTAACCTTTTTTGCCGACTTTCAGACTTACGTTGCACAGAGATCGGAAGGGTTAAAGCTCCTCAACTTCTCCGGTTCACTGGTTTAGCGTTTTAGCTCACTATTTTGCTGTTTTGCTTGCTGTTTGACCTCCATTTTGCTGCTGTTTGACCTCCGTTTTGCTGCCGTTTTCTCTGTATTCTCTGCTTACTGTTTCAGGTCTTTAAAGCTACTATTTTTACGTTTTTTAGGGGTCTAATGGCTGTATTTTTCGGTTGTTTAGGGAGGCCAAGGGTGCAATTTTTTATGTTACTGTTTTAAGGATTTTAGAGACTATTTTAAGGTGTTTTTTTGGTGATATGGCTGCATTTTTTGGGGCTGCTATTTCGGTGTTTTAGTGGACTGTTTTGAAGGTTTATTTTCGGTGAAGTGAGGATGGAGATGAAGAGAATTGTTTGTGTTGCTTCTTGTTGCTGTATGCGTAAGAGTGCTAGGGTTTCTTGGGCATGTATGGGCGTGAATTGTGTGAGATTGGAGAGGGGGTTGGCTTTGGTTTTGGGTTGTTTATATAGACAAGGGCTAGGGCTTCCCCTTGTCTCACAAGGAATAGATTGGATTTGGTGTCAAACAATGAAATGATTTGATTGATTGGGGGGACAAATTTTGGTGAATTATGAAGGTTGAATATTTCATTTATCTTGTTTAGGCATGATATTGGTTAAGTAAGGTATATAATATTTGTAATTTATCTTAATTAGGTATGATTTAATTTAATGTTTTCTTTAATTTAGTATATAATATTTTGGATTAGGAAGTTACAATATTTTAATTTGGTATAATTATATTTTATGTCTTATTTAATTTGGTAAATGACTTAATTAATATTTTATTTAGTTAATATTTAATTTAATTAATATTTAATTTAATTTGGGTGTATTTTAGAGGCCATTGGCGTGTGGGCCTAGGTGGGTGTGGGCGTGGGCTTTGTCTTGGTAAGCTAGGTGTTGTGTTGGTTTGGTGAGTGGGTTTGGGCCAAGAGTGTTTTAAACGGAGGTCCAACAAGTGAGCCTGACGCTAAACAAGTGAATAAAAATCTAATGAAACACCGATTCCCTTCCGACGACCGTTTCCCGCAATATCCTTAACTAAAAAGGCAGTGCCTCCAACTGAGACTCATCATCGGGTTTCACATGAAAATATGCAATGCCTACACAGACTTCTCTAGTAGTGATGAAGAAGAAGTGAGAGGTATGACACGCAGCGGGCGTTTCTACAATGATATGTCTGAAAATGGTAAATAAGTGTTGATTGAAGGAAGGGAAGTGGCAGAAAATGGGGATAATTCTGAGGGAGATATAGTGCTGCGCCAGTTGAAAAAACCCCGGGCACAGGTCAGCATCTGGGAATTTTTGTGTTCATCACAGGAGCACAGGCAGGCTATGGTTGAAGCCTTGAGCAAAATAGTAGTACCGAATGATGCTAATCCGGCAATGTTTGTGGGATCAGTACAGAAGGAAATTTTGCAGGCAATCACTTTTTCTGAGGAAGAACTCCCTGCTGAAGGGAGAAACCATAATAGACCTTTGTTCATCAGGGCCGAGGTGAATGGCAAGAGAACATCATGTGTGATGGTGGATGACGGCTCGTCCATTAATGTGTGCCCGTTGAAGATTTTGGCAAAGCTGGGTATGAAAGCAACAGATTTGGACCCCTCCAGTATGACCATCAAAGCATATGATGACAGCAAACGAGGAGTTGAGGGTACTTTTTTGGCAGTGGTCAAAGTGGGCCCAATTGAAGACGAAGTTGATTTCACAGTGTTGGACATTCCGGCTACTTTCTCTTTATTGTTGGGAAGGCCTTGGTTTCACTAACTTGGGGGCGTGCCTTCCACTTTGCATCAGATGATTAAGTTCCCGTATGAGGGAGAGATTGTTGCCATCCGAGCTGAGATAGATAATGTTGTGGCTGCCTTGGAGATACAGCCTTTCACGAGGTTTCAGGTGTCAGCAAATTTTGAGGAATGGGTGGATCCTAGGGTGGCTAGGATCATGAAAAAATGAATTTTGAGCCGGGTGAAGGTTCAAAATTGCCAGATTTCAGAGGACAGACTACTCGGAAGGGTTTGGGATACACATCTGATGAAGAAAAGCCAAAGGTTAAGAAGAAAGGTCTGAAACTGATGGAATGTTTTTTGAAGGCTTCGAGGTATCAAGGGGAGCCTGAACTGGTGGAAGTTAATGGGATTGTGGTACCTGGATTTGAGGTTTTCCAGGATATGCTGGGTAAGAATCTGATGATGGAAGAAATTGTGAAGAAGGAAGAAGAGAATTGGGAGGAAGAACTGATGAAGTTAGAGAGCCTGACTCTTGAAGAGGATAAAGAGCTGGAGAAGAACCCAGTTACAGAGGAAGAAGTGTCTGTAGAAGATGAGGGCATTTATCTTCCTGACTTATTTGAGTGTACCCCCGCATTTGTTAGCAAAAAAGAAAATTATTTCACTTATTTGCCTGAGTCTATTTCCTCTAACTTGCATGACTTGTATATTTGATATCAGCTCCACCAAAACAAATGCATTTAACCTTGGTACACCTGAGAGTCCTAAGGAAATTTTGATTACAAGTGAAGTTACCTCAGAGTGGAGTGAGAAATTAGAAGGAGTTTTGGTCAGATATGCCAAAGTGTTTGCTTGGTCCTATGAGGACATGCCTAGAGTAGACAGAAACATTGCCCAGCACACAATACCAACTTATTTGAATATGAGGCCGATGAAATAGAAACTCTGACGGATGAGACCAGAATTGGCTGAGAAAGTCAGAGATGAAGTAAATAAACAGATAGATGTGGGGTTCTTGGAAGTAGTAAGTATCCTGAGTGGTTGGCTAATATTGTGCCGGTGCCGAAGAAAGATGGGAAGGTCAGAATGTGTTTGGACTATAGAGATCTCAACAAGGGTTGCCCGAAAGATGATTTTCCTCTACCGCATATAGACGTACTGGTTGATAGTGCGACTCTATTTGATATGTATTCATTTGTAGACGGGTTTTCAGGTTACAATCAGGTTCTTATGGCTGAGGAAGAGAAACACAAGACTGCCTTGTTACCGAGTGGGGTACTTATTGTTATAAGGTGATGCCGTTTGGTCTCAAGAATGCGGGAGCTATTTATCAGCGGATGGCCACTACACTATTCCACGACTTGATGCACAAAAAGATTGAAGTGTATGTGGTTGACAAGATGGTGAAATCAAAGACAAGAGTTGCGCATATTGATGCACTGGAAAGGTTCCTTCAGAGAGTTGACAAATACAACATGCGGCTAAATCCCAAGAAATACGTGTTTGGGGTGACATCAGGAAAGTTACTGTGACATACGGTGGGAATGGGAGGAATAGAGGTAGACTCTGAAAAGATCAAAGCAATCACAGAAATGCCAGCACCGAAGACTGAGAAGGAAGTCAGAGCATTCCTGGGGAAGATTCAGTACATCAGTCGGTTCATCGCCAAGTTGACGTCAGTATGTGAGCCTATCTTCAAACTGTTGAGAAAATATCAGCCGGTAAAATGGAATGAGCAGTGTCAAACAGCCTTCAACAAGATCAGAGAGTACTTGGTAAAGCCTCATGTATTGAAACCTCTGAGACCGGGCAAACCTTTGATATTGTACTTGGCTATAGAATCAGAAGCACTGGGGGCAATAATGGTACAGGCAGATGAGACAGGGGTAGAACATGCTGTCTATTATCTGAGTAAGAAGATGCTCCCGTATGAGGCTCGTTATCAAGAAGTAGAGAAGATCTGTCTCGTAGTGGTATGGGCTTCCAGAAAATTGCGGCATTATTTTCAGTCTTACAAGATCCAAGTAGTGGCAAAGGAGAATCCTCTGAAATATCTGCATTCAGTGCCTTCGCTAGTGGGGATATTGGGCAGATGGTTAGTATTGCTGACAGAGTTTGACATTGAATATCTCACCACCAAAGTGGTCAAAGGGCGAGCAATAGCAGAGTTTCTGGCATTGCAACATGTCGAAGGGGATCAGTATAAGTTTGAATTTCCAGATGAAGCGATCCAAGCAGTAACAGTTCAGAGATGGAAAATGTATTTTGACGGAGCAGTGAATTACAAGGGAGCCGAAATTAGGATTGTCATAGTGACTCCAGAAGGAGATACCTTGCCTTTGGACAAAAGGTTGACATTCAGAGTAACAAACAACATGGTCGAGTATGAAGCATGTGCTTTTGGTTTAACTGCATTAATAGCCTTGAAGGCCGAGAGTGTGGAAGTGTACGGAGATTCTATGTTGGTAGTCCAGCAGATGCGAGGAGAACGTGAATTGAAAGAAGAACGGTTGAAACCTTACATTTTTTACCTCAGAAATTTGGCACAGGTTATCCCCGATTGTAAGTTTCAGCACTTGCCAAGAGAAGAGAATCAGATGGCAGACGCATTGGCTGCACTTGCAGCGACTTGGGAAAATCTAGAAAAGTTAGTGATGAGACCGTTGATACTGACAACAGCAAGAAGACCTATTTATGAGATAGAGAGAATTCTGGAAATAGAGGTCGATGACTGTAAACCTTGGTATCATGACATTCAGAGGTATCTGGAACATGGGGAACTCCCAGAGGGAGCAGGCAGAAAAGACAGAATAGTCATTCAGAAGTTAGCTTCCCAGTATGTGATTTTGAAAGGGGAACTGTACAAGAGGCAAGCAAACGATATTCAGTTGAAGTGTTTGAGAAAAAAAGAAGCTCAGCAGGTGATGGAAGAAATACACGCTGGGGTATGTGGTCCGCACATGAACGGGTTGAATCTGTCCCGCAAGATAGTGAGACAAGGTTTTTACTGGTCGACCATGGAGACAGACTGTGCGAAGATGGTAAAGCACTGTCATAATTGTCAGGCACATGGTAATTTGAATCATTTACCGCACACAGAGTTGCACGGGTTGTCAGACCCGTGGCCTTTCTCAGCATGGGGAATTTATATGATTGGAGAGATTCGACCAAATGCATCGAATGGGCATCGCTTTATAGTACTGGCAGTAGACTACTTCTCGAAATGGGTGGAAGCTGAATCATTCCGCAATGTTACAGCAAAGTAGATGGCAAAGTTTATAGCTCAGAATCTCCTTTGTCGGTACGATATGCCGCACCATGTAGTGACGGACAACGGAGTTCAGTTTCAAGGAGAGACAAAGGCAATGCTACAGAAATATGGGATAGGCCATCACAAGTCATCACCGTATAGGCCGCAGGCAAATAGGGCAGTTGAGGCAGCCAACAAGTCAATAAAGACGATTTTAGCCAAGATGACAGAAAACTGCAGAGATTGGGCCAACAAACTACCATATACTTTGTGGGGGTACAGAACATCAGTGAGAACAGCAACAGGGGCCACACCTTACTCTCTAGTCTACGGAATGGAAGCAGTATTGCCAGTGGAAGTGGAAATACAGTCTATGAGGGTATTAGCAAAGGCAAAGTTACTAGAACGAGAATGGGCCACACAGAGGTTTGATCAGTTAGCACTGCTGGATGAGAAGAGAACAAGGCTTTGTATCACATGCAGTTGTATCAGAAGAGACTAGCCCGAGCATTCTGTTGGACAATCATGACCCATAGCGTCACTATTTGTACATATCACGGTGTTGTTGTACAAATTAACTATGTGACAAAGGAGATTGCACTCTTATCATTTGTGATTAGATCACCTAGATGTATAAATGATAGGAGGTCCATATGATTTGATCCTGGACTGAGAATGATATGAGACAGTATCAGTCCACGAAGGATAAATCATTAAATATCCCTAGTCATAGTATTATTGAGATTGGACATCGATAAATACGTAAAAGACTAGTATTACACTTGTGCGCGTTGTGAGGGCACAACGACATAGTTCTCATATGTTTGGGTATAGGATACTCATGCAAGTGTAATAGGAGGTTGTGTTTTATCGATGGTACGGGAAACAGCTTCACTCTGGATAAGTCCCCCTCGGAATTCCATTGGTAGTATGACTATGTGTCTATGGAAGTCCGAAATCAGGGTAGGTGTATTTGGTCTTAACCTGAGACTTGCACCGCTAATACATACAACAATCAATATGCTTTGGTTAAGGTCGTCCAGGGCTTTAACAGGTTCTGTGTACGCCAATGCTGGGTCTATTGAGAATCGTAGTGTGTTGGGTGTGATGTTAAAACGGAAGGATCACTCCAGTCATATGGAGATGATGGTCACGTAGGATACGGTACTGGTTCTCTTAAGTACTACAGTTATCAGGATAATATGACTAGGTCATAGTTATCTGATATAGAGACTAGTTACCAGACATCCGACATGTGCTTCGTACAGGGCAGACACAATTCCAGCCCCAGGCCTAGCACGTGATCACCCGATACTGGATCGAAATACGTAATACCACGTATACTACGCCTGATATAGATCGCTTATTCCTGTAAGCATGTTTCTGGAGAATTGGGTAGGCATGGCGCTTTGCTAGAAGCCAACCTTGTCTTGTGAATTGGTGTAAACGTAGTACAAGGTACTTACGTGTTCGGATAGTCCAATGACCCGATTTACTGACAACATATCCGGAGATCTCATGGATCGCTCCCCGAAGATTCACCGATGACGTATGACTCGCACTTTAATTAATCTGGGATTAATTTAATGAGAGAGAAAATTAATCTGGGATTAATTGCGGAGATATTTTATTTGGGATAAAATATCAATTAAAGAGAGAGAACGATTAATTTGGAATTAATCGATAAAATAATATATTTGATATATTATATGAAATTAGATTTCGACGTGGAATTAAAATTAGATTTTAATTCGGGCGAACGAATTAATTTAGAATTAATTCATTAGCGACGTGAATAGTGATTTCGCTAGGCGTAATCGTTTAATTACGACGCAACGGATAATTCGTTAATTTAGAATTAGCGAACCCGAGCCTGGGATTGTTTGCGAGCGCATTCGCATTTCGAATTCGAGTGCGGCACACAAGTCAAATCAAGCGTCAAATCATTAGTCACATCAAGCGTCAAATCACTTGTCACTTTGAGTGATGTGACATTTGAGAGATTGATGTGAGTTGATGTGATTGTAAGAAATCATTTAATGTTTGCTTTTTGAAATTGAAAAAAAGGTAAATGATTTATTTATTTTGGAAATATATAAACCTTTTACAATTTTTTATTTCCCACAATTTCTCTCTCTTCATTTTCGGTATTGGCTTTTGGAGCCAAAACCCCTCATCATCTCTCTCACGGTCTCAAGACCAATTTCTTCTTCTGGTTTCAGTTTTCACCGTGAAACACAAGGAGGAAAATGATTCACCGTGAAACACAAGGAGGAAAATGATGATTTGTGGCAAATCATCAAGTGCTAGCACACTCTAGGAGGCATACCAAGGTGATAGGGTAGTGTTTTCATGAGCAAGGAATCACCTTGTGAAGCTTGGAGCTTGGAGCATCCATGGAGGACACCCATGGCCGATTCTCGGAGGAGGAAGCAGCCCCCACGCCGTGCAGTTCACCATTTGCGCAGCCCACTGCCGAGCAAGGAGGAGCAGTGCGTTTTTGGTCCTTGTTGCATCTCTACCGATCAATGTGAGTTATTCTGCACCTCATTTGGTTGTATTCAACTCGTTTTATGCTTGATTTATGATCCTTGGGACTTGATTGAAACCCAACAATGGTATCAGAGCCAAGGTTGAGCATGAAATTGATTTTAAAGTTAAATTGGGCAAAACGAATTTGGGCATTATTTGATGAAATTGGATTGATGAATATGGTTAATTGATGTTGATTAGATCAATTTGAAGAAATTTGGTTTGGAACAAATTTCCCCAATTTGGCTTATGTTGGCCGAAAATGTGTACCCTAAAATTGTCTTGGATTTTGATTTTTTGATTCATTGGATGAGTTAGAAATCATTAGGGGATATTGCTTTAATGTTTAATTTGGTTAAATTGGATTGAATTTGATTTGGGCATTATTTTCCTCCTTGGCCGAGAACTATAGGCATGAAAATTGGGTTTGATTTTGATCAAATTATGTTGGACATGATTCCATGATGATAAGCATGATTAATTGTACAAATTTGGTGTTTAGGAAATATTGATTTGGGTAATTAATAATGATATACACTTTATTTAATTGAATTGAAAAATTGGATTTTGTAATTTAATTAAATTGGGCCTTAAATTGGATTTGGGCTTTTAAGTTGTTATTGGGCTTGTTGGGCTTTTTTGTACAAAGTTGGGTTTAGGCGAAATTGGTTGGATCCAATTAGGCTCAAAACCGCATCCAAAAGGCCCAAATGCGACTAATAAACCTTTAAAGTTTAATTGGGCCTAATGGGCCAAAATTGATTTTGGGCTTATGGGGTAACTCCCGGATTGGATTTTGGTTATTCGGTTTGACCCAAGTTTACCAAAAGTCCACGCCTTGAAGAAATTAATTAAAAGCCCATTGGACTTTAATTAAATTAATATTGGATGTTAATCGGGCTAAGAGACCCGTAACGATTAAATTTGGAATTTAAGTCGTAAAGGTTTTTTTTTATAAAAGTGTAATATTTAATTTGGAATTAAATAGTGAATTAGAATTAAATGCGTATTAAATTGGATTTAATTATGTAATTTAATTTAATTCAAGAAATCGTACTTTGAGTACGTGTTCGCAAAACGAGTTTGACTCGAACAAAATCAAATCGTTGTTTGAACATTGGATGATCACTAATTATCAAATTAATTAATTTGATTAGATTGATTGATAACATGCTTGTGTGAATACATGGTTGCGATGCATGAATAATGTATATCGGATGGATATTAGTTGGGTGGGGCAATTTTGGAAATTGTAATAAATTTGATTTATTAATTGGACCTGCGAGTCCAGCCTTATCTCCTATTTCTTTGTATTCTCTTCTCACCTATTCCCCTCAATGTAAATGAGGTTTCTTTAAAAGTGTAGTGAAACGGGTAGAAGTAAATACTTGTGCTAGCTGGAGAGAGAAATAGAGAGATTTGATCTAGGATCAATGTAAAGTATCCATCCGCATATCATTATTACTTTTACATACGCGCTTTATTATGTGTTTAGAATGCATGCTTAAGGGTGTATGATGATGAGACCTTAACAAAGATAATAAATTGGTTGCCAATTTTCACGCGAAAAACCCTCGCTAAATATTAAGCGTCTTTCCTTCCATTGAGTGATTCTCACTCAAGATCCGAGACGGCATTGGTTTGTTGGCCAAAGTCAAGGCCTTTGTCTGTCAAAGATGTGTTTGAATCACGAAGGCTTTGTTCCATATCAGTGTCTTGTCCAAGTTGTGGTTTGTTGGCCAAAGTCAAGACCACTTCTTGTCGTCATTGACATTGATTACGAAGCTTTCCATGGTCAATGGGTCGCGCTTGACTGGGATCACTAAGTTTGTTGTGCCAAAGCCAAGGCTTAGTTGATTCAGAGGAAAAAGGTTAGGTAATACATTGGATGTATTGGCATATATAAGATATATGTTTCGGACTTGGATGTCCCCCTACCGGATCTAGGAATTGGATTGGATCCAATCGATCTTAGAGATCTACCTAGTTAATTATCATACAATTTGTTGGCCAAAGTAAGATTGTGTGATATTTAACGGGATCCTAGCCCACTAGGAAACACGGTTTCCCGAGTACTCGACAGAGGGTTAGGGCTCGCCGAAAAATAGTGGGAGGCAAGAATTGAATTTGCAATATTCGTTCAATTACTCGCCATACGCGCTCAAACCATATCATTCGTCAAATCATATAAATGTTAGTTGGACTAATATTTAAATTGTTGTTTTTTATAAGCAGTTGGACTGTATTATAATTGATTATAGTAATCAATATATTTGAATTAATTAATTTCGATTTACAGTTGATTTTATAATTGGATTATAGTAATCAATGTAATTGAGGTTAATTAATTTAAATTATATTTGATTGTATAGTTGGACTATAATAATCAATATAATACACAGTACCACAAATCATTGATTAAATAGTTGGACTATTATAATCAAGATAAAATGAAAGATTAGCATTTAAAAACATATCTTAGGGAAAATGTATTTAAATGACTTAATTTTTCTAATTGGGAATAATATTTCAGGATGGTCCTGAAAATATAATAAGTTAGTTTATTTGATAAAATAACAAAATATGCCTAAGTCTGGAGTTAAGCAAATAAGTGAAACATGATATTTGTAATATTCATGTAATGATAACTTTAATGCTTAATCCATTATACTTATCATATAGACTCCTTAATTTCTTTATCAGAACTAAGGATTAGATTCTTAAAGTATGATATTGAAATTGAAGGATCTTCATAAATCTATACTTAGATTTTAGAAGTATATTGCAATATAAACTCTTGGAGGGTTAATGACTATTCTCAAGGAGAAAAGTCAAACTTTGCAATTAGGCAAGTAGCGCAAGGCGCACCTTACTTCGATATTCCAGAATGCAAGACTTGGCCAAAGGCTTCTGAAGTGTGAAAAAATGGCAAAGGCAAAATCATTATAGTCTTCTAGGAAGATAAGAGGACATATCCCAAGAAGGAATTGAAGACGAGCAAGGCTCTGACTTCAAATATGTTTGTCATAATTATGTTCACTACTAGTATTAAAATTAGATTTAAATACTTAGTGTGGTACATAAATATGTATTGATGTTTAGAATCTTTTTTGAACAGGATACTGACTTCAATAGAGATTAATCTGCGAATTGGAAACGGGACGACTGTCGCTGTTTTAACCGTAGATACCTAAGTTTAGGAACTACCCTCGGGTGTGTACTTAAATTAGGAAACTGTTATAATGTAACTAGTTTGACTAGGAACATCATCTTTATATCAGTGTTTAATAATTGCGGATTGAACCTTTATATTTTAGAACACTAAAGTGTTTTATTATATAAAGATGATATTAAGATAAACACATTAGATGTGAACAACAGAATTTATATTTAGAATATAAATAAATCTCACATGTATATATAATGATAAACAAATAGCTCAAACTGATTTGATTAGGAGAAACTTAATAGTGGCAATGTTGTCTGGGACTCATTAAACAAGAATCGTATATCCGTACTTTTGAAGAGCGGGTACATGACAGATTTGATTCCAATCAAATAGAGTCTACGAATCTAGTTTATCGGGCAAAGTGTCTAATACACTATTTACTTGGTAAAAGTTCAAATGCCACCGATCTGATAGCCCTAGTTCATAGTGAAGCAAGTGGGCCCATGTCTAGCTAGGCTAGATGTGGATATGAATATTTCGTAACCTATACGGATGTGGCATCACGTTATGGTTATGTGTTTCTTTTGAAGAACACAAATCGGAAACTTTTACAGTTTCGACACGAAATAGACATACAGATCAGCTACAGTATTATTTCGTCAGGGTAAGACCGTAATGAAAAATACTTAAGCAATAAGTTTCTAAAATACTTGAAAGAATAAAGTATTCTTTCAAATGAGGACTCCTCACGGAACACGTCAATTTGACGGCGTATCCGAACTGACTAACTGAATCTTGTTAGACATGATAAGGTTAATTATGAGTCGCTCTGAGCTACCATTTCCTTCAACGGATACGCATAAACAGTGCAAAACTTATTTAGAATAAGGTTCCATTAAAATCTGTTTGACAGATAACATATTAGATATGAACGGGAAAGAAACCGGGTTTCACATTCCTGTTAGATTTGGGAATGCTAGGCATACATTTGGATGATACCAAACTAAAACCTAAATTGGATAAGTGCCAATGTAGGTTATCCTAGGGATACCATAAGTATTGTACTTAAACAACTCACTTGAGAACAATTGGA
>SKCR01012600.1:0-12333 GCA_019454045.1 Zanthoxylum bungeanum
TAAATATATATTCATTTATTGTATTTCAAATGCTTAATCTTTCATTGGGACATATTATAGAAACCAACAACTAGTTGCTTGATGTCCGATATATGTTTCGTACGGGGCAGACACATCTCCAGCCCCAGGCCTAGCATGTGATCATCCGATACTGGATCGATGTACGCAATACTACGGTATACTACGCTTGATATAGATCTTATATTCCTATAAGAATATTTCTGGAGAATTGGGTAGGCATGGCGCTTTGCTAGAAGCCAACCTTGTCTTGTGAATCGTTAAGAACGTAGTACGAGGTACGTGCGTGTTCGGATTATCCGACGACCGTATTTACTGCCAACATATCCGGAGATCTCTTGGGTCGCTTCCTGAAGATTCACCTATGATATTTGATTCGGACTTAATTAATCTTGGATTAATTGCGGAGAAACTTTATCTCGGATAAAGTGCCTTATTTAGAGAGAGAACGATTAATTTGGAATTAATCGATAAAATTATTATATTCGATATAATAATCGAAATTCGATTTCGACGCGAAATTAAAATTAGATTTTAATTCGGGCATACGAGTTAATTTAGAATTAATTCGTTAGCGACGTAAATAATAATTTCGCTAGGCGTGATTATTTATTTAAATTCGATTTAATTAACGTCGCGACGTAAGTTCGGTATTTCGGAAATATCGAACCCGAACGCGTGAGTGCACGTGGGCCCACTTTCATTTGGAAACGTGTGGGGCCCACATGACACATGTCATTATATGTATTATTTTATTGATGATGCATTGCATGGTGATAGTGTACAATACACTCAATTATTTTGCATGGAGTTTGAGTGTTTGACACTCTAAGCCATTGCATGGTTGGTGTCATAATTTTATTATTAATTTAATAAACATTATGGCATAAATATAAATTGATTTTTGGTAACAAAATCAATTAACAAAAAAAAAAAAACTCTCTTTTCTCTCTCACATTGCCGAAAACTGCATGCAGTTTTTGCTCTCCATCTTCTTCATTTTGGTTGTCTAAAACTTGAAGATATTGAGGTTGTTTGGAACATCTACTCACATGCAAGGCTAGCACCTTAAAAGGGATCAAAAGAGGTGATAGGGAAACCATCATAGAGCAAGGAATACACAAAGCTTGGAGCTTTCCACCTCTTCTCATTTTGGCCGAATCATCCCAACCTTGGAGCTTCCATTTTGGTTTGATTTTCTTCATCACTAAAGCAATGTAAGTATGATTCCGCCATACTTCATCTTATATATATATTCGTGGATTGAAGCAAGTATTTTGTTCTCGGAACCAATGTTTTGATGAGGTCATAATGGTATATGATTTCATTCAAAATGAATATGATTCTTGTGTATATAAGAAGGTTAGTGGGAGCGCACTGACAATGATTGTCCTATATATTGATGAAATATTATTTCTTAGAAATGATATTCCCATATTAAATAATCGATGAAAGCTTGGCTTTCATTAAAATTCTCCATAGAATACCTGGGAGAAGCAGACTTTATTCTAAGAATAAAGATATACTGGGATAGATCTAGAAAGCTGCTGACAACCCTCCCAAAGCTCATACGTTTTTGAAATGTATGTGACCTGCTATCTCATATGCTTTGAGCATATGTAGATGCTATAAGGCCAATCCATGTGATGGTCACTAAGGATACTTTATGGAAATATGGAGAAAAGAGATCTTGAGGTGACTAGGTTCACCACCACAAGTTTCCAAACTAACAAAGACGACTTTAAATCGCAATAAGGGTACATATTTAGTTTGAATAACGGAACAGTGAGCTGGAAATTTTTCAAGCAAGATACTATTGCCGAATAAACAACAAAAGTGGAATATTGCTGCAGCTGAGGCAGCAAAAGAAGTATTTTGGATCTATAAAATTCCTAATTAGATTAGGAGTAGTTCTGTTAGAAGCTGAGCTAGGCTACAGTACAGGCTGAGGAACCACGGTCTCATCAATGATCCAAGTATGTACTTCAACCATTTCATCTGATTCGTAAAATCATACATCATGGTTATGTGATGATCGAATAAATCGCATCAGATAATAACCTTGCATATCTGCTGACGAAAGCTGTTTCTCAGCAGAAGTTTGAGCGACCCGTACATAGTTCAGGTGTAGGACACTTGAGTGATTGGCTATAGGCCAAGTGGGAGATTGTTGGACAATTATGACCCATAACATCACTATTTGTACAGATCATGGTGTTGTTGTACAAATTAACTATGTGACAAAAGAAATTGTTCTTTTACCATTTGTAATTAGATTAGGTCATGATTATCGGGATAATATGACTAGGTCATGATTATCTGATTATAGAGACTAGTTTCTAGAGATCCGATATATATGCATCGTACGGGGCAGACACAACTCCAGCCCTAGGCCTAGCATGTGATATCGATACTGGATCATAATATGCAATACTACGTATACTACGCTTGACATAGATTACATATTCCTTAAAATAATATTTCTGGAGAATTAGGTAGGCACGGTGCTTTGCTAGAAGCCAACCATGTCTCGTAAATCGGTAAGAACGTGGTACCGGGTACGCATGTATTCAGATAGTCCGATGACTGGATTTACTGCCAACATATCAAGAGATCTCATGGGTCGCTTCCTGAAGATGCACCGATGACGTTTGACTCGAACATAATTAATCTAGGATTAATTATGAGAGAGAAAATTAATCTAGGATTAATTGCGGAAAGAGTTTATCTGGGATAAAATTCAAATGGAAGAGAGAGAATGATTAATTTAGAATTAATCGATAAAATAATATATTCGATATATTAAATGAAATAGGATTTCATAACGGAATTAAAATTGGATTTTAATTCGGGCAAACGAATTAATTTTGAATTAATTCACAAGCGACTTTAATAGTAATTTTGCTAGGCATAATTATTTAATTAAATTTGATTTAATTAAGTCATAACGGAAAATTTGTTAATTCAAAATTAACGAACCCGAGCCCGGAACGTGTTTGTGGGCCCACTCAGATTTTGAATTAAAGTGGGGCCCACATCAAGTCACATCACTAGTCAAACACTTACCTTTTGGTTGATGGAAGTTGGTGAAGACTTTGATGGTAACTTGTAACACACCCTTTTGTCATTTGGAATGACAATTACCAACTTTGAATTTTTGGTAAAAGGGATTTGTTTTTGAAATAAAAGAACAATTACACATCTCACACCTCTCTCTCCTTTTGGCCAAATTGCCGAAAATACTCCCCTTTTTTTCTCTCTTATTGTTGTGAGCTTTGAGCTATTGGTTGATGATTTTTGCTTCAAAAATCTTGCATGCTAGCACATAAAAGGAGTCGTTCAAAGGTGTTAGGGAAACCATTCCATTGAGTTTGGAATTCAAGAATCAAGCTTGAAGCTCATCATTCATACAAAGAGGAGCTTGGAGCACTACACAAAGGTTGGAAAATTTTTGTTATCTCTACATCCACTCAACCGAGTATTGTAAGTATTTTTCGCTACTTTACTTTGCGTATTCACACATCTTTTATGCTTAATGATCTTGGATTTGTTCTTAGATAACCCAACATTTCCTAACTTATACATACATAACTTATTATTTTTAAAAGCATAAAACACATGTACACATAAAAGGCCTTATGGTCTAGCTTGATTTTTGGGCCCGACTCTGAAGACTGTGGTGTATAATGACTGCCACTGGGTCTCGTCTCCTACAAAGCTTTCATCTACATGCATAAACCTATAACCTACAAAACATTTGGAGAATGGGGTGGGTCAGGTATTTTGAAAGATCTGGTGAGTGAATACTGGAGGGCCAATAATTAACTGAAACAAAACAACATGGATGGACTGAAGAAAAGAACTTATAGATGGCTGGATAGCTGAAATACCAAAACATACACAAGAAATTGAGAATTAAGAACATGATTGAAAACTAAACTATAATTTGGCTGAAGATTGAAACGCGAGCTAAAATTGGAATATAACATGACAACATGGACTAGTATCCTGAACTTAATCTGGAGCTGACATTAACTACATATCTCGCCAACATGACCTGAGCCACATTGACATGTTTGAGAAAATGTGACCTAAATGTACATACTTTTTCTCTGAGCTACCTTAACTGAAAAACTGTGGCCAAGAACCTGACTAACTAACATGACCTGAAACTAACATGAGTTGCATGTCAAGGACCCTAACATGTCCTGAAAACATAATCGGTAACCTACTTGTTGGGTTTCTAGTTAGTCCCAAGATCGATTTCAAGCAAGAAACATGTGTGAATACAACAATGAAATATGGCGGAATCATACTTACATTGATCGGTTATGCGATGTGAGGAACAAAAAACTTTTCTCCCCTCCATGGTGCTCTCGGCAGTGGGCAGTTTTTGTGCTCCATGAAATTCGGTCACCACCTCCAAGTGTGCTCCAACCTCCAAGCTTTGCTAATGGTGATTCCATGTTCACAAGTTGGTTTCCCTATCACATTGGATGACCCTTTATGTGCTAGCAATGGAAAGATTTGCCACAAATCTTCCATCTACTTCTTGTTATTTTCGGCCTAGCCAAGAGAAGAAGAAAATGGCCCTTGGCCGATTGTGGGAGAAGAGAAGAAGAGAGAGAAGAAAGTCAAGTGTTGTGTATTTGGTTTTCCAAAAACCTAATAATAATATCCATCTAAATTTTTTGGTATTTGTTTTTCCAAAAAACAAAAGCAAAAAGGGAGGGAAATTTGGCATTAAATGCCTACAACAACTTACATCACTCATGAATAGTGACTGGTTGTCAATCACTCAAAGTGACAAGACATCCATCACTTGATTGACTAGTGATTTGACGCTAGATGTGACTTGTGGGCCGCACTTGAATTCGAAATGTGAGTGCGCCCGTAAACACTCCCGGGCTCGGGTTCGCTAATTCCGAATTAACGAATTTTCGGTTGCGACGTAATTAAATAAAATTTAATTAAATAATTGTGCCTAGTAAAATTACTATTCACGTCGCTAACGAATTAATTCTAAATTAACTCATTCACCCGAATTAAAATTTATTTTTAATTTTGCGTCGAAATCCAATTTCGTATAATAAATCGAATATATTATTTTATCGATTAATTCGAAATTAATCATTCTCTCTCTTTAAATAATATTTTATCCTAGATAAAATATCTCCGTAATTAATCCCAGATTAATTTTCTCTCTCTTATAATTAATCCCAGATTAATAAAGTGCGAGTCATACGTCATCGGTTAATCTTCAGGAAGCGACAATGAGATCCCCGGATATGTTGGCAGTAAATCCGGTCGTCGGACTATCCGAACACGTTCGTACCTAGTACCACGTTTTTTTCCGATTTACAAGACATCGTTGGCTTCTAGCAAAGCACCGTGCCTACCCAATTCTCCAGAAATATTCTTACTAGAATATATGATCTATATCAGGCGTAGTATACGTAGTATTGCGTATTTCGATCCAGCATCAGATGTCACGTGTAAGGCCTGTGGCTGGAATTGTGTCTGTCCCGTACCAAGTACATATCGAATCTCTGGTAACTAGTCTCTATAATCGGATAATCATGACCTAGTCATATTATCCCGATGACTGTAGTACATAAGAGCACCAGTTCCGTATCATACGTGATCATCATCTCCACTATGACTGGAGTGATACTTCCATCTTGACATCACACCCAATACACTACGATTCTCAATATACCCAGATGAGGTGTACACAAAACCTGTTAAAGCGCTGGACGACCAAAACCAAAGCATATTGATTGTCGCAAGTATTAGCGGTGCAAGTCTCAGGTTAAGACCAAATACAACTACCTTGATTCAGACTTCCATAAACACATAGTCATACTACCAATCGAATTCCGAGGGGTCTATCCAGAGCGAAGCTGTTTCCGTACCATCGGTAAACACAACCTCCTATTACACTTGCATGAGTATCCTATACCCAAATATATGAGAACTATACTGTTATGCTTCCACAAAGCGCACAAGTGTAATACTAGTCTTTTACGCATTATCGATGTCCAATCTCGATAATACTCTGACTAGGGATATTTAATGATTAAACCTTCATGGATTGATAATGTCTCATATCATCTCAATCCGGAACTAATTATAAGGACCTTTTATCATTTATACATCATGGTAATCTAATTACAAATGATAAAAGAACAATTTCTTTTGTCACATAGTTAATTTGTACAACAACACCATGATCTGTACAAATAGTGATGCTATGGGTCATAATTGTCCAACAATCTCCCACTTGGCCTATAGCCAATCACTCAAGTGTCCTACACCCGAACTATGTACTGTTCGCTCAAACTTCTGCTGAGGAAATGCTTTCGTCAGCGGATTTGCATAGTTATCATCTGATGCGATTTATTCGATCATCACATCGCCACGATGTATTATCCGAACGAATCAGATGAATATTTTAAGTATATATTTGGATCGTTGATGAGACCATTAATTCTTTAGGCTGTGCTGTAGCCTAGCTCAGCTGCTAACAGGACTACTCCTAATCTAATTAGGATTATTATCGATCCAAAAGGCTTCTATTGCTGCCTGCTCAGCTCCAGCAATATTCCGCTTTTGTTGTTAATTCGGTAACAGTATCTTGCTCTGAATATTTCCAGCTCACTGTTCCATTATTCAAACTATATAGTACCTTTATTACGACTTATAGTCGTTATTATCGGTTTGGAAACTTGGAGCAGTGAACCCAGTCGTTATCATTCTCCATAGTATAAGACAACATCCTTAGTTCATCTAAGATACTAAAGGATGTTCTTAACATCAATCCAGTGACTATCACTTGGATTGGCCTGATTGTGACTCCATATGCTCAAAGCATATGAGACATGAAGTCGCGTATATTTATTTCAATGTACGAGTACTCGGAGAGTACAAACAACCTTCAGATCTATCCTTGTAGATCCTTATTCCTAGAATAAAGGTTGTCTCTCCCAATAATTCTATGGAGAATTTTCATGAAAGCCAAGCTTTCACCGATTGCTTTATGGGAATATCATTTCCAAGAAATGATACATCATTATTATTTATACAGGACATTCACTGTCAGTGCACTCCCACTAACCTCCTTATATACACAAGAATCATTTTCGTTTTGAATTAAATCATACACCATTATGATTACATCAAAACGATAATTCCAAGAACGCAACATTTGCTTCAATCCATACATGGATCGAATAACTTGCAAACCTTATTTGCTAGTTATGGTACGACAAAAACGTCAGGATGTTTTAAACATCATCCAAAAGGTTTCCATTTAAGGAAAGCAATTTTGACGTTCAGCTGCCATATTTCATAAATGAAACATGCAACATTATCAAGCATTATCCAAATGGATTTAACCGTGGCAACGAGTAAAAGGTTTCGTCGTAATCGACACAATATTGATAACGATACCTTTTCACTACTAGCTTAGTACGTTGGTATGTTGCCTTCCACGTATGTCTTCCTTGATGACTTATATAGTACCAATAGGCACAATGCCTTGCGGTACAACAACTAGTATCCAAACTTAGTTGGTATACATGGAATCCATTTCGGACTTCATGGCACTTTTCCATAATAGGGAGTCGATACCTTGTATCACTTCCTCATACGAAGTCAGTTCGTGTTCCTCAATAAGATTGACATCTTTATGAGGTGAGATCAGAAACCCATACCCCAGGTTGTTTTCTGACTCTCTCTGACTTATGTGGTTCTTGTTTATTTCGAAGATTATTGGTATAATTGTTGGACAGTTTATGACCAATAGCGTCACTATTTGTACAGATCATGGTGTTGTTGTACAAATTAACTATGTGACAAGGAATTGCTCTCTTTCATTTATATTAGATTACCAAGATGTATAAATGATAGGAGGTCCTTATGATTAGTTCCTGGATTGAGATGATATGAGACAGTATCAATCCACGAAAGTTTAATCATTAAATATCCCTAGTTAGAGTATTATCGAGATTGGACATCAATAATGCAGTAAAGGCTAGTATTACCCTTGTGCGCGTTGTGAGGGCATAACATCATAGTTCTCATATTTTTGGGTATAGGATACTCATGCAAGTGTAGTAGAATGTTGTGTTTTACCGATGGTACGGAAAACAGCTTCGCTCTGGATAGACCCCTCGGAATTCCATTGGTAGTATGACTATGTGTCTATGGAAGTCCGAATCAGGGTAGGTGTATTTGGTCTTAACCTGAGACTTGCACCGCTAATACTTGTGACAATCAATATACTTTGGTTTTGGTCGTCCAGGGCTTTAACAGGTTCTGTGTACGCCTCTTCTGGGTATATTGAGAATCTTAGTGTATTTGGTGTGATGTCGAGATGGAAGTATCACTCTAGTCATAGTGGAGATGATGGTCACGTAAGATACATAACTGGTTCTCTTATGTACTGCTGTCATCGGGATAAAATGACTAGGTCATGTTTATCTGATTATAGAGACTAGTTACCAGAGATCTGTATGTGGCTTCGTAGGGGCAGACAGAATTCCACCAGCCCCAGGCCTAGTATGTGACATCTGATACTGGATCGAATATGCAATACTACGTATACTACGCCTGATATAGATCACATATTCCTGTGAGGATATTTCTGGAGAATTGGGTAGGCATGGCACTTTGCTAGAAGCCAACATTGTCTTGTAAATCGGTACAAACATAGTACTAGGTACTTACGTGTTCGGATAGTCCGACGACCAGATTTACTGCAAACATATCCGGGGATCTCATGGGTCGCTTCCCGAAGATTCACTGATGACGTATGACTCACACTTTATTAGTCTGGGATTAATTAGATTAGAGAGAAAATTAATCTGGGATTAATTACGGAGATATTTTATCTGGGATAAAATATTAATAATAGAGAGAGAACGATTAATTTGGAATTAATCGATAAAATAATATATTCGATATATTATACGAAATTGGATTTCAACGCGGAATTAAAATTAGATTTTAATTCGGGCGAACGAGTTAATTTAGAATTAATTCGTTAGCGATGTGAATTGTAATTTTGCTTGGCATAATTATTTAATTACGTCGCAATGGAAAATTCTTTAATTTGGAATTAGCGAACCCGAGCCCGGGAGTGTTTGCGGGCACACTCGTATTTCGAATTCAAGTGCGGCCCACAGGTCACAGCAAGTATCAAATCACTTGTCACGTTGAGTGATGTGACAACTAGTCATTTTTGATTTGAGTGATTGATGTGAGTTGTTGGATAAATTAAAAGCCATTTACCTTTATCCATTTTTTTTGGTATTTGACTTTTTTAATATGTGTATTAGATACACATTTCCAACCACTAACAACTAACACTCTCTCTCTCACACACTTCTCCTCTCTCACGCCCAAATGGGCTTTCTTCTTCTTCTCTTCACTGAAAATACCGAGAGGTTCCAAGAAGATAGATGGAAATTTTGCGGCAAAATTTCCGGAGTGCTAGCACGCTTACGGAGTCGTATGATGGTGATAGGGAAACCCACCCGTGGGCATGGAATACACCAATCAAAGCTTGGAGCTTGATATCATCCATGGCCGAATTTGGAGGAGCCAAAAACCTGTAAATGCCGAGAGTTCAAGGAGCTTCAAATGGTATAAAAATTTTTCGTTGTTCCTCGGATCGCCTCAACCGATCATTGTGAGTATTCCGCACCTCCTTGATGTATTCGCATGTTGTTTCATTGCTTAAATCGATCCCGGTTAGACCGTAGAACTCCAACAATGGTATCAGAGCAAGGTTTGAGCATGAAATTTGAATTTAGGGTTAAAATTGGGTAAATTGATTTTGAGCATGTTTGAGTAAAATTAAGTGTTTGAGCATGCTTATTTATGGATGACTTTGAGTTATTTGTGATCAATTTTGTGAAAATTTGATTGGATCATTTTTCCCCAAAAATTTATGGCTTGGCCGAATGGTACCCTAATTGTGGCTCTTGGTGATTTTTGATTTTTGATAATTGGATATGTTTGAAATGCAAGGGATATATTAATTTGTGGTTTAATTGGATTGAAATCAAAATTGATTTAAAATAGTCCCCATTGCTGAGAGCTAAAGAAGCATGAAATGGGTTTCATTTTTGATTAAAATATATTGGACATATTTTGATGATTATGAGCATAATTAATTGTGTAAATTGATGTTTTAGAAATTTTAATTTGGATGATTAATTATGGCATTACACTTTGAGTAATTAAATTGTGAAATTGGAATTTTATAATTTAATTATGTTGGGCCAAATTTGGAATTGGGCTTGTAAAGTTGTAATTGGGCTAATTGGGCTTGGTTGTACCAAGATTGGTTTAGGCTAAATTGGTTGGATCCATTGGGCCCAAAACCATATCCATAAAGTCCAATTATGACAATGAATCTTAATAATTAATTGGGTGGGCCTATTATGCCTAAATTTGTTTCTCTTGGCTTATAAAGGTGATTTCTTAAATGGGCTTTGGTATTTGGGTTTGACCCATATTGACCAAAAGTCCATGCCTTAAGAAATTAATTAAAAGCCCATTGGACTTTAAATTAGATTAACATTGGATGTTAATCGGGTTTTGAGACCCATAACGATTAGATTTAGAATCTAAGTCCGTAAAGGTTTGTTAATAAAGTGTAATATTTAATTTGGAATTAATAGTGAATTAGTATTAAATACACATTAAATTGAATTTAATGTTGTAGTTTAATTTAATTCAAGAATTCGTACTTTGAGTACTTATTCGCAAAACGAGTTGGACTCGCGTAAAATCAAATCGTTGTTTGAACATTGGATGGTCTTTAATTATCAGATTAATTAATTGGATTAGATTGATTGATAACATGCGTGTGTGAATACATGGTTCGATGCATGATTAATGTATATCGGATGGATATTAGATGGGTGGGGCAATTTTGGAAATTATTGTAATAAATTTAGAATTTAATTAAATTGGACATGGGTGTCCAGCTATTACCTACCTCCTTACTCTTTGTATTTCTCTTCTCACATATTCCCCTCAATGAAAATGAGGTTTCTTTAGAAGTGTTATGTAATGGGTAGAAGCAATACTTGTGCTAGAGAGAGAGAGGAAAGTGAGAGATTTATTCTAGGAACAATGTGTTAAGTATCCATCCGCATATCATAATTATTTTATTTATATGCGCCTTATTAGGTGTTTAGAATGCATGTTTAGGGTGTATGATGATGAGACCTTCACACAAGATAATAAATTGGTTGCCAATTTGCACGCGAAAAACCCTCAACATCATATTAAGCGTTTTTCCTTCCTTCCATTGAGTGATTCTTACTCAAGATCCAAGACTGGCATTGGTTTGTTGGCCAAAGTCAAGACCTTTGTCCGTCGATGATGTGTTTGAATCATGAAGGCTTTGTTCCATATTGGTGGTCTTGTCCAAGTTGTGATTTGTTAGCCAAAGTCAAGATCACTTCTTGTCCATCGACATTGATTACGAAGCTTTCCATGGTCAATGGGTTTCCGCTCAACTAGGATCACTAAGTTTGTTGTGCCAAAGCCAAGGCTTAGTTGATTCAGAGGAAAAAGGTTAGGCAATATTCGGTTTGTTGGAATATTCGTTTAGTTACTTTCCATACGCGCTCATTATAAATTATTCGTCAATGAAATAATTAGTTATTAGTTGGACTAATTTTTAATAGTTGTTTAATTAAACAGTTGGACTGTATTCAAACTATTTCATTTATAGCTGATTATATAATTGGATTATAATAATCAATATATTTGAATTAACAATTTAATTATAGTTGATTTTATAATTGGATTATAGTAATCAATATAATTGAATTTAACCTAATAAAATATAGTTGATTATATAGTTGGACTATAATAATCATTATAATATATAGTACCTAAAATTGTTGATTAAATAGTTGGACAATTAGAATTAAGAAAATTGAAAGATTAGTGTTTAAAACATAATCCTGGGAGAAAATGTTTGAAACGACTTTAATTTTCAAATTGGGAATAAAATTTCAGGATGGTCCTGGAAAATAATAAGTTACTTTATTATAAAATAACATTTTAGGCCTAAGCCCGGAGTTAAGCAAATAGTAAAACATGATATTTGGAATATTCATGTAATGATAACTTAAGTGCTTAATCTTTAAGGCTTGCCAAATAGACTCCTTAATTTCTAAGTTCAGAACTAAGGATTAGATCCTTATAGTTGTTGGATAATATGACCCATAGCGTCACTATTTGCACAGATCATTGTGTTGTTGTAGCAAATTAACTATGTAATAAGGA
>SKCR01012601.1:0-12305 GCA_019454045.1 Zanthoxylum bungeanum
CCATGCGGTTTGCCTAAGAGGACACCGATATGCAGTGGCAGTGGGAGAATAGTGATACTCGATGAAAATCGGAGTAATACTATTCAAGGCACGAAGTCCTTAATGGAACACATAAATAGTTCATCAAGGATGAAACTAAACCATTAATCTTTAAATACACAAGAACCACGTAGATCGGAGAGAATCAGAAAACAACCTGGGGTATGGGTTTTTCTGATGTAACCCCTTAAAGATGTAAATCTTATGGAGGTATACCAACCGACTACGTTTTGAGGAAGTGATACAAGGTATCGACTCCTATTATGGCAAAGTGCCATGAGTCTGAAATGGATTCATGAATAACAACTATTTTGGATACTAGTTGTTGTACCACAAGGCATTGTGGCCTATTGGTACATTAAACGTCTTCAAGGAAGACATACATGGATGGCAACATACCAACGTACAAAGCTAGGCTTTTGACGGAAAGGTATCGTTATCAACATTGTGTTGATTACGGTTCAACCTTTTTACCTGTTGCCATGGTAAATCCATTTTGAAGATGCTTGTAGATACTGCATATTTCATTTATGAAATGTGTCAGTTAATGATCAAAATCGCTTTCCTGAAAAGGAAACCTCTTGGAGGATGCTTACAACATCCTGACGATTTTGTATAACCGACAAACAAGGTTTGCGGGTTATTCGATCCATGTTTGGATTGAAGCAAGCATAGGTTCTTGGAACTGTCGTTTTGAAATAATCATAATGGTGTATGATTTGACTCAAAACGAAAATGATTCTTGTGTATATAAGGAGGTTAGTGGGAGAGCACTGATAATGAAATTCCCATAATGCAATTGGTGAAAGCTTGGATTTCATAGAAATTCTCCGTAGAATTCTAGGGAGTAACAACCTTTATTCAAGGAATAAAGATCTACTCTACTGGGATAGATTTGGAGTTGGTTAACACTCTCTGAGAAATTGTACATTTAAAATGTACTTGATATGGTGTCTCATACGCTTTGAGCATATGGAGTCACAATCAGGTCAATCCAAGTGATGGTTACTGGATTGAAGTTAAGGACATCTGTTAGTATCTTAGAGAACTAAAGATGCTGTCTTAAACTATGGAGAAGGAGAACTTGAAGTGGCTGGGATCACTACCGCAAGTTTCCAAACAGTTAAATACTGCGGTACTATAAAGTTTGAATAATGGGACAGTGAGCTGGAAATCTTCCGAGCAAGATATTGTTGCCGAATAAACAACAAATGCGGATTATTGCTGCAGCTGAGGCAGCAATAGAAGCCATTTGGGTCGATAATAAATCTAATTAGATTAGATATAGTTCTGTTAGCAGCTGAGCTAGGCGTCAGCACAAGGCTAAAGAATTAAAGTGTTGGTTTATTCTAAGGTCCCAAGATCAAATCAAGACATGAATTATGTGTGAACACATCAACGGAGGTAGCGGAATACTCACATTGATCGGTAGAGTCGATTTGGAGACGATTCAAGCCCAAAAACGCACTGCCATGTAAGCCTACTGCATGCAGTCCACTGCCTACAAAAACAGAAAATTAAGTGAAGAAACGGAGCTCCTAGCTTCGTCGGATGGATCCCGTCTCATGGTCGAACCTCCCTACCACCTTCGCAAGACTTGTAAGTGTGCTAGCACTTGATTTCTCACCATGAGAAACCACTCTTGCTTCCCTTTAGCTCACGTTTTTTGGCTTCCAAAAACAGTCCACACCTTGTGAATTTCGTGAGGAGAAGAGAGAAATTTGAGAGAGAAAAATGTGTATTGTATTGTCAAATGATTTACCAAAAATCAATTTATATTTATGCCATAATTTTCATTAAATTAATAATAAAATTATGACACAAACATGCAATGGCTTAGAGTGTCAAACACTCAAACTCCATGCAATGACATTGAGTGCAATCTACACTATCAACATGCAATGCATTATCAATAAAATAATATATACAATGACATGTGTCATGTGGGCCCCACACGTTTCCAAATGAAAGTGGGCCCACGTGCACTCACGCGTTCGGGTTCGATATTTCCGAAATACCGAGCTTACGTCGCGACGTTAATTCAATCGAATTTAAATAAATAATTGCCCCCGGCGAAATTATTATTTACGTCGCTAACGAATTAATTCTAAATTAACTCGTTTGCCCGAATTAAAATCTGATTTTAATTCCGCGTCGAAATCTAATTTCGTCTAATATATCGAATATATTAATACATCGATTAATTCCGAATTAATCGTTCTCTCTCTTTAGACGACATTTTATCCCGGATAAAATATCTCCGTAATTAATCCTAGATTAATTTTCTCTCTCTTCTATATAATCCCAGATTATTCAAGAGTGCAAGTTGTGCGTCATCGGTGGATTATCGGGAAGCGACCCATGAGATCCCCGGATAAGTTGGCAGTAAATACGGTCGTCGGAGTGCCCGAATCACGTACGTACCAAGTACTACGTTCTACCGATTTACGAGACAAGGTCGACTCCTAGCAAAGCACCAAGTCTTCCCAAGTTCTCCGGACATATTCATCAAAGAATATCTAGATCTGTATCAAGCGTAGTATACAATTGTATTGTGCATATCGGCCCAGTATCGGATAATCACGTGCTAGGGCTGGGGCTGGATAAGTGTCTGCCCCGTCCGAAACACATATCGGATGTCTGGTAACTAGTCTCTATAATCGGATATTCATGACCTGGTCATAATATCACGATGGATGCGCATCACTTTAAGAGCACTAATACCGTATCCTGCGTGACATCATCTCCATTATGACTTGAGTGACACTTCCGTCTTGACACACATCCAATACACTACGATTCTCTGATAAACCCAGAATAGGTGAACACAGAACCAGTTAAGATCCCCCACCACCAAAACTAAAGTTTACCGATTGTCGTAAGTATTAGCGATTAAGTCTCAGGTTAAGACTATACACACCTACCTTGATTTCGGCCTCCCATAGACACCTAGTCATAATACCAATGGGATCCGAAGGGTCTATCCAGAGCGAAGCTGTTTCCCGTACCATCGTGGAAACACGACCTCCTATCGCACTTGCACAAGTATCCAATACTTATATATATGAGAACTATGCCGTTGTGCCCTCACAACGCGCACAAGTGCAATACTAGTCTATTCCGCATTATCGATGTCCAGTCTCGATAATACTACGACTAGGGATATTTAATGATTAAACCTTTGGGGACTGATACTGTCTCATATCATTCTCAGTCCAAGAACTAATCATAGGGACCTCTCTTCATTTATATATCTATGGTGATCTAATCACAAACGATGAGAGTGCAATTTCCTTATTACATAGTTAATTTGCTACAACAACACAATGATCTGTGCAAATAGTGACGCTATGGGTCATATTATCCAACATAAAGGTCTCATCGACGATCCAGATATATACTTCTATATTCATCTGATTCGTTCGGATCATACATCGTGGCGATGTGATGATCGTATAAATCGCGTCAGACGATAATCATGGAAATCCGCTGACGAAAACCTTTTCTCAGCAATTTGAGCGAACCGTACATAGTTCGGGTGTTCGACACTTGAGTGACTGGCTATGTGCCAAGTGGGAGATTGTTGGATAATATGACCCATAGCGTCACTATTTGTACAGATCATAGTGTTGTTGTACAAATTAACTATGTGACAAGGAAATTGCACTCTCATCATTTGTGATTAGATCACATATATAAATGAAGAGAGGTCCCTATGATTAGTTCCTGGACTGAGAATGATATGAGACAGTATCAGTCCCCGAAGGATTAATCATTAAGTATCCCTAGCTGGAGTATTATCGAGACTGGACATCGATAATGCGGAATAGGCTAGTATTGCACTTGTGCGTGTTGTGTGGGCACAACGGCATAGTTCTCATATATTTGGGTATGGATACTCATGCAAGTGCGATAGGAGGTTGTGTTTCACCGATGGTACGGGAAACAGCTTCGCTCTGGATAGACCCCTCGGAATCCCATTGGTATTATGACTATGTGTCTATGGGAGTCCGACATCAGGGTAGGTGTGTATGGTCTCTTAACCTGAGACTTGCACCGCTAATGCTTACGACAATCAATATACTTTGGTTGAGGTGGTCTAGGACTCTAACCGGTTCTGTGTACGCCAATGCCGGGTATATTGAGAATCGTAGAGTATTGGGTGTGATGTCAAGACAAAAGTATCACTCCAGTCATAGTGGAGATGATGTCACGCAGGATACGGTATTAGTGCTCTTAAGTGCTGGCCGGCCATCGGGATATTATGAGAAGTTCATGTATATCCGATTATAGAGACTAGTTACCAGACATCCGATATGTGCTTCGGACGGGGCAGACACTTATCCAGCCCCAGCCCTAGCACGTGACTATCCGATACTGGGCCGATATACACGATACTTGGTATACTACGCTTGATATAGATCTTAAATATTCTTAGAGATATGACCGGAGAATTGGATAGACTTCGTGCTTTGCTAGAAGCCGATCTTGTCTCGTAAATCGGTAGAACGTAGTACTTGTTACGTACGTGATTCGGATATTCCGACGACCGTATTACTGCCGAATTATCCGGGGATCTCATGGGTCGCTTCCCGATAATCCACCGATGACGCACAACTCGCACTCTGAATAATCTGGGATTATATAGAAGAGAGAGAAAATTAATCTAGAATTAATTACGGAGATATTTTATCTAGGATAAAATATCGTCTAGAGAGAGATAACGATTAATTTGGAATTAATCGATGAATTAATATTCGATATATTAAACGAAATTGGATTTCGACGCGAAATTGAAATTGGATTTTAATTCGGGCGAACGAATTATTTAGAATTAATTCGTTAGCGACGTGAATAGTGAATTCGCTAGGCGTAATCATCTAATTACGACGCGACGGAAAAACCGTTAATTTGGAATAACGAACCCGAGCCCGAGTGTGATTACGAGCGCATTCGTATTTCGAATTCGAGTGCGGTAACGCAAGTCACATCAAGCATCAAATCATTCGTCACATCAAGCGTCAAATCAAATGTCACTTTGAGTGATGTGATTGATTGATTGATTGAAAAGACAACTAGTCACTTTGAGTGATGGTAGTTGTTGGAATAGTTGATGGTTGTTGGAAAGGTTGATTTGCTTTTTGTATTTGACTTTTGAAGGGCAAATAATTGGTAAATCAAATTATTATTTTTTGAAAAATATATAAGTGTATTAGATACACTTTTCAAACTAATTCAACATAATTCTCTCTCTCCATTCTCTCCCTCCTCTCACGCCCTTGGAGGGTTGTTTCTGCTTCTGTTCTTGGCAGTGAACTGCCGTGGAAGTGGAGCAAAATGGGAAGCTTAGAGTGTGACTTTATGGTAAAATCACAAGTGCTAGCACACTTACGAGTCTTGCGAAGGTGGTAGGGAGGTTCACCCATGATTCGGGATTCGTTTGACGCAATCTTGGAGCTCCGTTTGTCATCTCAAATTTCTGTTTTTGGAGGCAGTGGACTGGTCAGTTCAGGCGTGAAAGGCAGTGGGCTTTTTAGCTTCATTCGTCTCCAAATCGTCTCAACCGATCGATGTGAGTATTCCGCAACTTCGTCGATATTATTCGCAATGTTTTTCATGCTTATAATCGATCCGGGACCTTAATAGAAACCACACCACGGGGGTGCACGCTTTTCCCACATGCCTTGCATCCTTTAATGTGTGTCCGAATTCCCCAAAGGTAAAGGTCATTGGGTGCTGACGCTCCAGCCCGGGGATTTGATAATGACATTGGGGAGTAGCTTGCCATGGGGGTGCATGTTTTTCCTATAGGAGTTTTTAGGGGGTATACCGGGTAACGTAGCGGAACGCGAATAATTAATTTTTTTCGATTTCAATAATATTTCTTGGGCAATTAAAATAAACAACTTTATTCTAATCACTCAATACATGAAAAAACTAAATTTTTACCCCAAAATCAGATTTTTCCCTTAATTGCCGTGAGACCCCAAAGGGTTACATTTTGATCATTTCAATCCTAATTTGTAAAATAAAAATTTGAGTGATTTCAAATCACTACCAAAATGATTTATACATGTCACATACATCAAAATACAACTCAAAATAAAAATCTCTAATTTCTTACAAATTGCCGAGAGCTCCCCAAATTATCAATTTTGTGCATTTTGGTCCAATTTGTCAAATACATGTTTAGTTGATTTCCAATAAATCCCAAATGATTTGTATATCTTATATACATCATAATACAACATATATATAAAAAGCCCCAATTTTAGTTTAGGTTAAGAACCCTAATTTCTCAAATTAATCGAATTAATAAAATTAACCAAATCCAATACTTTAATCTAATCTCTAGAGCGCCAAACAAGTCTCACCACTTTGAAACAACTCAAGAATAATTCTTGGTCATCAATGAGTAGACTAACAACTCTAGAATGGCAACAAGATCATCAAATGATCAAAAGTGTGCTTATACACCAATTACAAGCATACTTTAATAACATACATCCATACATATTTCATTCATTTTTCCAAAAATTCCAACACAACAAAAGAGAATAGAAAAAAATTTGAACAACATATGTTGTAGCCAAGAACAAAATAAACATTTTTCTTTCTAATAAAAAGTTGGAAAACTTACAAATCACAAAGTTTTCTTCACTTTTCTTCTTGGTTTTTCTCTTTTTCTCCCAACTCTCTTTGTTTATGTTTTTGGTTGCTTAACATAAAGTGAAGCAAATGAAAAATTAAACCCTTATATACTTAGGGTAATGGCCGAAACTTGTAAGAAAAAGAAACAAGATATTTTCAATTTTCAAAAAAAATTAAAGAAATTAAAATCAATTTGATAACTTTGCCTTTAATGTAAAAGTCAACATTTTACACTACTTAATCATTTCCTAATTTTATCATAATGGTATATATTTATATTTTAATTATTCAACAATAAAATAATTAAATAATTAATTAAATACAAATATCTAAATATATGTATTATATTTACTTTAAATAATCCAAATACATATATTAATGATATATGTCAAATATGATAATTTGACAATTAATTACTGTGTATTTAATAAAATCAATATATATAATACAATACACATTAATTAGCAAAAGACCAAAAGGACCATGTGCATGTATTTTTCATTTAACCGTTAAACGATTTATAAATAATCAATATTATTCATAAAAGTTGCCCTAGTGCTCTTCGAATATATTTCATTAGTAAGACTCTCTAGGTTCATGCATATTCATCATGAAATCCAATTTCGTGTCCATAATATACCCACCCGTAAATTATGATTAACAAGGATAAACTCATTGAACCATACAGGTCGAGGTCATTGCATATGTATAATCCCTCCGATACAGGTATCGAATTATTCCAGAGATATATATATAAACGTCAAATCTCTATAGATATAATCACGTCGACGTTTCTATTAGCAATCTCTTTGAGACTCTTACAGACATGTAGGTGTTTATATTGGATAAACACTGAACGACTCACCGAAGATTCTTAATGGATGCTACACCAACGTCAATAAGAATATTCTCGGGTTGAGTAGCATAATGATTCTTTGACTTGAGATACCACTATGGAAATATGGATATCCTCCACAACTTGATGGCAGTCACATCACCGACCTATTTATCTAATATAAACACCTATATGTCTATAAGAGTCTCAAAGACTCATGGTTCCTTGAGAATCAACCATTGGAATCCAAGATTCCAATATACGACATGTACTAGTCTAAACGGGTTTACTTACTTACCAAATGGTAGTCACGTCACCGACCTACTTAGGTCAGACCTCCGCATGTTCATTGGGTGTGGGCTGATCCTCAGGATATCCGAAAATAATAAACCTTGACCAGGAACTGTTAAGAAATGATATTGTTATGATACAACTCAAGGTTAGTTGCGACGATTTTGCAACTGTATCATAACTGTAACATCCGGTGACCCCGGTGACTTGTATGTTACCAGAGGCTGACGACTATTATATTTTCGGAAGCTTAATACTTCATATAAATCATGTTCGAGCAAGTAAGTGCTCATAAAATGACATTTGGGACATTCGGTAAATTCTTTGAAATTCTGAACTTAGCTTACGTCCTATCCTGAATAGCCTTTAGTAATCTGGCCCTAACTGTTTCATACGATCTCTAATTTTTATGAATTTATATCATTGGAAAGCCTAGACCGAGAGCATTCACATTGGAAATTTTTCCAAATTCAAACTCGAAATAGGTCAAAAATCATAAATTATGTGACTACTACAGTGATTCGGGAGAGGTCTAGATTGGATGAGGTGGCAAAATCCTAACCACCCATTCCATTACAAAAATCATCCCCTTTTTGTCTATAAATAACACACTATTCACTCTATTTCTCACACACCAAAAATGTGAGTGGCATGCTTTGAGGGACGGCGATACGTAACGCCCCAATGTCATGGATTTACGCTCCTGACTCTAGTTAGACGTATGGGGGACGGTGATACTAACGCCCCCATGGGTCAGGTTTTTCAGAGATAGATTTCCAATGACAGATTTTATGAGAAAAGGTTTTCAGATATATAGTTTTCAAAAATGAAAGTTTATAAAAGAGTTTTAGATAGAAAATCTAGTATTAGATATAAATCTAGTCTTATAGAAAAGACTCAGAGTTTGGAGACGGAAAAGCTTTTCATAAAAGTTTTACAGAAAAAGTTATGTTTTCAGATAAAGAAAGAATTTTCGGAAAATATGATTTTCTGGTGACAGTTTTAGGCTTTAGAACCAAGAGTTATCATAAAAGTACATTAGTTTTATTTTTTATTTTTATCGTCCACCCATTTAGATCGTTCAAACGATCTAACCCCCCACTCCTAGTTTCTTTGTTTTGTAGGTTTACCCAGAGGACAAGCTCAAGAGGATTGATACTAATATCAGTCACTAGGGTATTCAGTCCACCAGGTCAGAACAAAGATAAAGTTCAGTTAAGTCAAGTAAATTCTAGTTTCAGATAATTCTTTAATAAAGTTTTGTATTAGTACTCGTGTATAGATTTGTAAGATAAGTAATGTTGAGTTTAAGTTGTGTGTAATATTTTATATTCTATGTTAAGGTTTTGGGCAGTGGTCCCATTCATGATTTTATATTTGAAAAGAGTGCTAGCGTGGTTCATAGTAAGAAAGTCGGAGGCTAAGGGGAATAGTACGGCATATTCCCTGCCGGTAACGTCTCCGAATTTGGGATGATACAATAACTAATCATTCCAAGATCAATTATGTATTTACCATATATAAAGAGATGTTATATAATAGAAACTGTTTACCTTATTCATAATAAAATATTGACATTTTTATTTACAAGGAAATACATAAGAAATTGGCGCTTCGAACACCAACCCTAATATTTCCCCATGTCTTGCACCCCTTGACTTATTCCGATCATGAGTATCTCACAAGAATATTAAACATGCATTTCCCGCTCAAATAATAAACAAGCATAGATGAACAAGTTGTTTATTTAAAAAAAGGGAAAGCCTTATTCATATTCAGGGGGTCTACTGACCCCATCTTAAAAATCTTTGAGGGTCATTCTAAGAGAGGCTTTATTGAAAACACTTCATCCGCATCCCTTGAACAATTCTTTGTAGGAACCACTTTCCTAGTGCAGCAGAAACACGTTAGGTACCCAGGATCGGAGTAGAAATTGTTTTCAACCGTTCTCTCCTTTAGGCCGAATATGTCCAGCTCCACCACTGAAATTTTCTTCTGTTTTCAACAAAATATCATCCCCCGAACAGTAGTGAAAGTTTGGACTATTTTGGACCCGAAATGCTCCCAGCTCACTGCCCAAATCAACCCATATTTGTGTCAATTTCCACTAAATTTATGGTATGATTTTTTAGTTAATATCAGCTCGAATACATTCCTAAGACACCCCTGAATGACCCTAAAAATTCTGGATCAAAAACAAATCAAACTGAGCCCTATTACACAACTTTTGTGAGTGGCAGTGAGCGGAAAGTTGCTCACTGTCGTGAAGTATATTTGTAGAAGGTGATGATGATTTTTTTTTATCGACACCAAAAGTTATTTCGTACTATATCTCGTCACCAACAAAAAATAAAGTGGGCTATACTCATCAAACAAATCCCTAAATATTTTAGAGATTAAAAGTCACATAAGTTTTTTTCTTGGTTTATCTTTTGTTATTGTTCTTATTTTTCTCTCAACCCTTGGGAAAATTTTTAGAACAAAAGATGGTTGCTAGGGTTTGGAATCAGAGACTTAGGAAAAAAAATCTAATTTTCTTTTTATACCTAGGGTTTTTGTTTCCAAAAGGAAAAAAAAACTTTAGCCCTTTCATGGCCAACATACTTATTTTTTGAAATAATTTTGACATAAAAGTTTTAATTACCATAATTTAAAAGATGTTACAAAAATGAAAAGGTATCACCTTTTAAAAAGGTGTAACTTCCAAAATAAAGCTAAGGGTTTCCAAAACCCAAATTTAGAAATTCCAAAATTAACCTCTATCAATATATTAAATATATATTATTTATAACATGTGTTTAATTATCATATAATTATAAAAAATATATATTAAATTTAGCATATAGTTTAAAGTGTGAAAAATAATATTATTAATCATATTAATAATATATACATTGTGAGTATATAATTGGACTATCCAATTATATTTAATCTGTTATAGTATATCAAGCTAGCACAGGGACCAAATAGACCTAAGGTTCCAAGCTCCAATAATCCCAGAATATTAATTAAGCTCTTAATTAAATAGTCTGACTTATTAACTCCAGGTTATTCCACTAAAAAAAGAATCTACGCTCTCGTGACAGCAGATAGATAAATTAAGCCGAACCATGTCGGTGTTCATCGATATAGTAATTTCTGTTGGAGTTGGTGTTTGAAATGTCAATCCGAATTGTACATTTTATTATTTATTAATAAAATAACTATATTTTCATTTCATACCTTATTAATGGTATTGTCATTATACGTATTATATTGATGTATAAATATGCTAAGAATGGCATCGACCTTAGAATAATCTTGTAGTAATATTGGACACTAGGTGGTCCGAAATTAGGATAGTAGTTTTACTATTGTAAATTATTCTTAAAGTATATATATTCTAAGTCATTGGTTTTGGAATACGGTCGAATTCTTATAACCTATAAGACTAGCACATGTAGTATATTGGAATTTGAGTTCCAATGGTTTAACCCAATCTAACATGAGTTTTGGAAACTCGTATATACGTGTGGGTATTGGTTGGACCGAATACTGAATGACTCACAGGTGATTCATAATAGTTGGAAGTACACACCACCGTCAATAGGAATCTCCTCGAGTCAAGTAACATATGTAATCCTTTGACTATATGATATCATTGATTTTGTGTGAGATCCTCCACACTTTGATGCAATGTATGTCAGAAACCTTTCATGTTATGGTCTCTAGATATTTGTTGGGTATGGACCGATGCACTAAGTAATCAACTGCGAAGCAATATAGGATCTGTCATCCCGTATGTGTACCATAAGGGGTTTAGGTATCTATGTGAGTAAAGTCACGTTTCCTTAAGCTTTGGCCAAAGTCGATCACCTAGGGTGGATCGCATCAATTATGAAGAACAGTGGACATGTCGACATGAGATGTGCGTCTTGAAAACTTGACAGTTTATTCTATGTTTCCTAAGCACAAATCGGATAGCCTACGACGGAGGGATTGTTAAACATATGTGATGACCTCGACTTATATAGTTTAGAAAGTTGTTCGTGTTCTTCGTGAATTCAGAGGTGGTAGAATTGGGTAAATTTTATCTAAGCTTATATGACGAACGTGTCTCAACTTAAAGAGTCCCAATATGAATGTACTCGTTGAGCACTTGGGTAGCTGATTAATTTTGATAAAAAATAATATTCAATATTATAATTATCAACTAAGATAATCAAGTGTTATTGGATAACATTGATTATTTACTTTGACATAATTGGATTAATTCAATAATTACACAACGGGCTTAATTGTAAAATCCTAATTATCTCTACCATTTGAGGTTATTATGGTAATTGTAAGTATGTAATAATAGGTGGTTTTGGCTTGATTTAATTGGATCAAATTAAAGTGGCAAACATTGTACTAATCCATTTCCTAATCCTTGTCTTGATTTAATTAGATTAAATCAAAGTGGTAGACAATGGAGATTAGTCACACTTAATTATACATATTTGGACAA
>SKCR01012602.1:0-12279 GCA_019454045.1 Zanthoxylum bungeanum
ATGTCCAACACAAATTGAAGCAAAATCAATCAATTACACATGCTTCTTGTTCACGGCAATTTGGGCATAACAATATCTAATTTTGATTTCAATCAAATTAAATCAACAATCAATATACATATCATGCCTTAAACCCATCCAATAGCCTAATCAACAAACAAATCACCATGAACACAATTAGGGTAGATTCGGCCAAGCTAGATTTTTAGGGAGAATTAATCTAATCAATTTATCTCAAATCTATTGATTCACAATCCAATTTATCATCATTAAAGCTCAACCAAACAACTAATTTGAAAAAATCATGCTCCAAACATAAAATTCCCAAAAAAAGTTTATAAACCCTAAATCCAAATCAAGCTTAGATCTCGCTTTGATACCATTGTAAGTGTTCCTAGAACATGCCAAGGATCTCTAAGAGTGATTCGGTGTATGAATATTCAAAGAATTTGCGGAAGACTTACATTGATCGGATTTGATGGATGTATGAAGTTCAAAACTTTTGATCCTTTGTTGAAGCTCCAAGCTTTCTTTGTGTTCCAAACTCAAGGAATTGGTTTCCCTATCACCTTGATTCACTCTTGGAAGTGCTACCTCACTTGAAATTTTGAAGCAAAATCTCAAAAGGATAGGGATAGGCTCTCGGTTTTTTGGAGGGAGAGAGGAGAGTTTTTGTTTTCTTGATATTTGATTTCTAAAATCAAAATTACAATTTACTAAAAACCTAGTTGGTATATATCATTCCAAATGATTAAAAAATACAAAGTGTGTTGGACTTTGATTGAGTGTGTAATAAGCAATCCAAGATTTCACTCAATCATCAACTACTTCCATCACTAGTCAAACTAGTTGATGTAAGTCAAGTGGGTCCCACCACTTGTAAATTCCGAATTTAAGTCGAACAATCCAACACACAACTTAGCTCGGGGACGGGTTCGTTTAATTCCGAATTAACGAATTTACCGTTGCGACATAATTAAATCCAATTTAATTAAATAATTATGCCTTGCAAAATTATTATTAAAGTCGCTTACGAATTATTTCTAAATTAATTAGTTTGCCCGAATTAAAATCCAATTTTAATTCCGCATTGAAATCTAATTTCAATTAATATATCAAATATATTATTTAATCGATTAATTCCAAATTAATCATTCTCTCTACTTTTCGAATTTTATCCTAGATAAATTCTTGCCGCAATTAATCCTAGATTAATTTTTTTTCTCTCTCTCTTATAATTAATCCCAGATTAATTTTGTTCGAGTCAAATATCATCTGTGAATATTTGGGAAGCGACCCATGAGATTCCTGGATATGTTGGCAGTAAATCCGGTCGTCGGACTATCCGAACACGTGCGTACCCTGTGCCACGTTATTATCGATTTACAAGACATGGTTGGATTCTAGCAAAGCACCATGCCTACCCAATTCTCCAGAAATATTCTTTTAAGGAATACATAATCTTTATCAAGCGTAGTATACTAAGTATTGCGTATTACGATCCAGTATCAGATGTCACATGCTAGGCCTAGGGCTGGAATTGTGTCTGCCCCGTACGAAGTATATATCGGATCACTGGCAACTAATCTCTATAATCGGATAATAATGACCTAGTCATATTATCCCGATGACTGTAGTACTTAAGTGTACTAGTTCCGTATCCTACGTGATCATCATCTCTATATGACTGAAGTGATACTTAAATATATGAGACCTATGCCGTTAAGCTTCCATAACGCGCACAAGTGCGATACTAGCCTATTTTGCATTATCGATATCCAGTCTCGATAATACTACGACTATGGATATTTAATGATTAAACCTTCCGTGGATTAATACTGTCTCATATCTTATTAATCCGATACTAATCATATGGACTTTTATAATTTATATATCTAAGTAATCCAATTACAAAATGATAAAAGAGCAATTTTCTTTGTCACATAGTTAATTTTGTACAAGAACACCATGTTCTTTACAAAATAGTTATGCTATCGGTCATAATTGTCCAACAATCCCAATGTGTATCACATACTCATGGCCCTCAAGAACTCACTTAGCGCTCAAGAGGTAGGTAACAACAAGTAAGCCAGTTATGACATATTGAGTTTGTCCAACAAACGCAATCTTTTTCCTTAGCAAGCATCATTCATATTTTTGTAGAAACTATGTTCTATTTCAATATGACTAAGATGCCATATCAACATTGTGCTTCAGCTACTAAGCTGTCCAAGTATTTATGGATCAAATCCAAAATACTATATAGACAACCACAAACACAACACTAATAACAAACTTCTAATCTACAAGGTCACTATGAAACATCATAAGTTGCAACTAATTCCATTCATATAGTAGAATCATCTGTGACACTCTCACTGTATCTTTTCTGACTCTTTATGACGTAGACTGTCTAACGTCATAGCTAGACTCAAAACTAATCTGACCCTAATGTTTGCGGATTTATTCTCCATTAA
The DNA here is from genome assembly GCA_019454045.1 of Zanthoxylum bungeanum. Classification (NCBI taxonomy): domain Eukaryota; kingdom Viridiplantae; phylum Streptophyta; class Magnoliopsida; order Sapindales; family Rutaceae; genus Zanthoxylum; species Zanthoxylum bungeanum. The sequence goes on from SKCR01012602.1 coordinate 2,478, forward strand.
TAAGAAACTCGTTCTTAATATCTCAAAGATGATAAAGAACATGTTTCAAGATACATCTTATGGTCTAGAGGATATCAAAATAACTCGTAACAATTACGATTAAATTGATATCTCTTATCGTACTCAATATAATATTCATTATGCCATCATCCTATGATGCATAAGATTGATTAGACATTCTAGTCAACATCTCTTTCGAAAAAGGAATCATCATTTTCAAAAGATGAATACTATACATAAGACACACATAACTTTCAAACAATTATACTAACTATCATACAGATAGTCTTGTTGCGTCCTTTATTAGATCATATCTTATGTACAATTAATAAGAGTATCTCACAAGTCTCTTAGTTTTATATCTTATACAAAACTTTATATCAAATATAATAGAGACCACTCCCACTGCATTCATGGAGAAAATAAGATTGATGTAAACCTTTTTACCTCTTAAACATCTCAATATTACATTAATAATGACAATGTCATTATGATGTAAAATACAAGAAAGAAATTTGTACGCTCATACTAACCTTTCTATCTCATATGTATTCTCTATGCTTTGATAAAATCAGACAATCTGATTGATATCAAAGTTAGAAAAAATAAATTTCCAGAAAGCTCATCCGAGTCTACAATTGGCTCTATAAGCTAATGTACTAAATTGTAATCTTAGTATAATACAAACTCTAGGGCCATTCCAGAATGTACTCTTCAATCAAAGAAATCACAGCCGATCTCTTATCCGAAGAAGTCATCCAAAAAATGCCATTTTGTATTCTTTAGCTAAAATACATAATTTAATATTATCATTAACCAACATATCTTAAATTGTTCAATCAGTGCGACTAGAGACAAGTTTCCTCAGAATCTACAATAGATTACTGAGTATAACTTTTCTCACTGTCATATTATTAAGGTCAAACCTTTAATAAGCTTACTTTGCTTTTGATGTGCAAACCATTTGCATATATTATGAACGTTTCATAACTAAAGCTCAATCAAGTTCCAAACTTGATCGTAGTAAGCTATGAACAATCTAAGATCTATGGTCTAATGCTAATTTCCGGATTCGATATCAAATATTGCTCCCACTATAAGTCATAGGATAATTTTCTTCAATAAGAAAACAACAGAACCAATAAGTATCAAATACTTTGCAAATGATTTTGTTATCCTATTGAACTTATATGGAAGTAATAAAATGGTATTTTCATCTTATTAATTACGTAGTTCTATTTATAGTTTATCACCGTATTTGACTTCAATAAGTCAAGTCTTTTCTACAATAGTCAACATCCAATGTTAACACTAAGTAATAAACAATTTTATTACTCGAGATCGTAGAAAAGATATTCTATCAAATAGAATACAATATTCTATTAAATAAAATAAATGATAAAATTCTACTCGTACCTCCGAGGCGCAAGTAATATCAATTATATAACCATTATACAAAAGATAGATTCAAATCTCAAATATTTCAAGATTCAAATTTTGTACTTATACACATCATATATGTAACTATAGAAACTAATGGAACATTAATTAACATAATGAATTAGTGCTACTGGAACATATCCCCAAGAGTATTGAAACTGATTCGGTAACACTCAATATCAAACGAATCAAATCATATAAGATCTGATTACTCCCACTTTTCAATTCCCTCAATATGGAATCGTGGAAGAATTATATTGAGTAAGAATCATATTCATTGAATAACCTTAGAACAAATTGCCATAAATTCATATGTTTGATCGTATCAAATATCTTTGAACAATTCAAAGACTCATGATGAATTATAAAGATACAATTTTCAAAACTTCAGATCGAATATCTTTGAACCAGTCAAAATATTCTATCCGCGTTTCATCAGAAACAAGTAACTAAGTCACGACAGTTCATTGGCTAAGTTACGAAATAAAGAAAACTACCTTAAGCAATTTACAATTCATTAAATTACATACATCCAATGTATCAATTTAATAAAATTTATGTTCCAATGAAAGACATTGGTTAAATGAGATTTAGTCACCTTCCCGAATACTATATTCGTTAAATGGATAATGATATGTGGTGTGATCTCATATCAGACCATCCTTTACCATATAGAATAAACATCCAATACTTAAGTGATAAAATCTCATATAATAATGTTCTAAGTTATTTACTTAACCGAATATTTTTCTTAATGTTTATCTATTCGTTAATGACAGTACTAGTCGTTTTAAAATATGTAACAACTGTTTACAAAGAACAAGTAACTATCAAATAGTCTCAAATTCTGATATCAAATATCGAAAAAATAATTCAATAATATTTTAAATAACTAGACGGGAGATTTGATATCCAATATATACAGTTGTCATATTGTGAAAATCAATATTTTATATACACAACTATACGCATCTTCTTTCTTTAGCTTTATTATTTACTTTCAAATTATTTTAAACATTTGTAAATAATAAAAAAATAAATAGTGACTAACACGTGACCTCTGAATGTCACTAAAACCAAGAAACGTCATTATTAGATAAACAAATACCTAATGGGGTTTTCTTAATGCCAGTGAGGAATCTCGAGACATGAATCAATTCATGTCAATCTTTACTGCATAAGAAACTATTCTGTCTAGAAGGATTATATCATAATCTATTCTAATCTAGAACCTAATCTAGAAATGTGCAACCATAATTGAAGTCAGAAAACATATATAATATGCATGCAGTGGAAAAAAGTTTAATTATATCAAACTAATAGAATAAGGAACAACATGAGCGACAATTTACATAATATTACACACCGCATAAGTTAAGGATTTTTTAACCTAGCAGTGCCTCCCACTACTTTACGTAATACCGTAATCCCCAACGGAAACGATAATTCAATAATTAAATTGAATTCCATAATGGGAAGTGGACCCGATGAATATATTTCGACTCACAGCTTTGGCACGTTCTCGCCTACGTATATTCATTAGGTAGACAACTCATTGTCAATCACACTCATTGTGACTCCTGGGTTCGGTCCTGATCGTTTCTCATTATGACAGCTTTGGCACGTTCACAAGGAGGCGTATCAAGGTTAAACTTGTCAATGACAAACTCAAGCTACCGATGTAGTCCTGACAGCTTTGGAAAGTTCAGGATTTCCAATTTCACTTGAATTTGTCTCTTATCATATAAGTTCTACCAGAGCAAATGAACTACCTTCAACTATAACTGCACAGCTTTGGCACGTTACAACCATAGCATCATGAAAATATTTACATCCGTACTGACAAGGCGAACGAAGAAGAAAAAGTATTCCTAATACCAGTCACTTTCTTAAAACCTTATTTAAACGAGGATTTTCCAATAAAATATGCTTTTACTTTATTTAATCAAATTAAATAAACACATGCATGTATTAAGTAATGATTAAATTAAACATTGAATTTTAAAGGGCTAATCATATCGGGTGTTCAGGATCAGACTGCTCTGATACCATTTTGTTGGGGTCAAATCAGGGAGGCGCAGCGGAAGAAGCGCTATTCGGGCGAAATCATAGTTTAAAATTTTTAAACTTACGAATAAATTATTCAATTTCAAATATTAATAATTCATTCATATTTCACCTAAACTTATTTATTCGAGATCATATAATGATATAAATAATATAGAAACACCGTGAAACTTTTACGAAAACGTTTTTCCGTAAAATAGCATAAAACGAGTTTCCGGCCGAACAGACCGATCAATGCTCATGGGGACTGCCCAGGTCAGCCCCAAAAACATTTGGACAATTCTTGGGCTGCCCCAACAGTGTCCAGTTCACTGTTTGGGCAGCCGTTACCCGGTAGAGCCGTTTTTTGCCGTTTTCGCGTATTTTCACTCCGAAATAATTTCCGATAAATATTTTTCTTGGGCAATTAAAATAATTAATTACTATGAGACCCCTAAACTTTACACATTAATCATTTTGGTCCTTAAATTGTCAAATACATATTTAATTGATTCCAAATAAATCCCAAAATAATTTATACATGTCTAATACATGAATTTAAAAAATTTGCAACAAAAATGCAGAAATTTTCCAGAATTGCCGAAACAGCCCCTGAACTTTATTAATTACAATTTTGCCCAATTTGTTCAAAACACATCAAGATCAAATCCAATCAATCCCAAATTTAACATACATCAAATATACATCAAATTATATCATATATATGAAAAGCCCCAAAATTGGAATAGGTTTAGAACCCTAATTTCATAAAATACTCCAATTACATAATTTACATTAAATTGAATAAATTCAACACTTTAATCAATCAATTACCACACCAATCAAGTCTCACCATAATAAAATTAATCAAGAACAATTCTAGGTTAATTATGAATGGCTAATCAACTCTAGAATGACAACTTTAATCTCTAATTAATTTATTAAACTTAATTAAACTAATAAGCTTATAAATTAATCATATATGCTTAACATCCTTAAACAAGCTTCCAACAAATTTAATTACAAATTAAAAGAGTAGCGAAATAAACTTAACAACACAATTTGAAGTTAAGAATAATAGAAACATTTTATATATAGAAGAAAGTGTAGAAACTTACAAAAATTCCAAATTTTTTTTTTGGCTTTGATTTTCCTTTCTTTCTTCAATTTTCTCTCAACTCACTTTGTAAATTTTTTTAAAACTTGTGTTACATTGAAAAATTTGAAACAAAATAATTTTTGTATAAAAAAAAAAAACAAGTTGCCGAATTTCAACAAAAAGTAAAAATCAAATACTTTAATTTGTGTTTCAATTTAATTGGTAAACATTTTGCTAAATATTTAGATAACATTTATATATTCATAAAGCATACTAAAATGTGTTCCAATGACATCATGACATTTCCAAACTTTAAAAAAGATAATCATGCCATAAGATATTTGTAACTTTAATTATATTAATCATATAACATTTATATAATTAAATAATTAAATACAAATTTCTTAAATATATGTATTATATTACATTAAATATCTCAAATATATATATATAAATGATTTATGTCAAATATCACAATTTGATATTTTATTAATGCGTATTTAATAAAATCAAGTATTAAATACAAATACACATTAATTCGGAAATGACCGTTAGGTCCCGATTGCATGTATTTTTCGTTTAACCATTAAACGAGTTATAAATAATCAGTATTATTCATAACAGTTGCACTAGTGCTCTACGAGTATATTTCATTAGTGAGACTCTCTAGATTCAGGCATATCCGTCACGAACTCCAATTTCGTGTCCATAATTCATCCACCCGTAAATTATGACGACCACAGATAAACTCGCTGAATCATACAGGTCGAGGTCATTACATACGTATAATCCCTCCGTCACAGGTATCCGTATTATCCCAGAGATATAGATAAAACGTCAAAACTCTATTGGAATAATCACGTCGACGTTTCTATTAGCAATCTCTAAATAACATTCGGAACCACTTTCGAAGTATACTATGGCCATAGATTTAACAGATTGCTAATCAATTATGGACTACCTATGCTCTGTACACAGAACTGACGGATCCTTTCTTGATACTCACAGGATATCATGAGCATGTGTCCACACCCAACAAACAGACAGAGGTATGATCTAAATAGATCGGTGAAGTGACTGCAATCTAAGTGTGGAGGATAACTCATATATCCACAGTGGTATCTCAAGTCAAAGAATCACTAAGCTACTCAACCTGAGAAGATTCCTATTGACATTGGTGTACCATCTATTAGGAAATCTTCGGTGAGTCGTTCAGTGTTTATCAAATAAACACCTACATGTCTATACGAGTCTCCCAAGACTCATAGTTCATTGGGATAAACCATCAGACCAAGTTCGATATACGACATGTACTGGTCTCAGCGGATTTTACTAACCGAACCGTGTCAGTAAATCTTGACCATGAACTTAATTTAAATATATACAACTTATAGTGACACTTCCCAATGTCACTTACAAACAATATTGTAACTGTGCACTGCGTTGTAAATCTTGGGATCTTTGTCTAATATATATACATATCACTAAACTAGATTTAGTTTTAATCTAATCAATCTAATCGAAATTAGATCGAATACGTATATAAAAGACAAGAGGTGCTACCATTTAAATTAGTAATATTATGGAAAAGACATTGCTCGTATTAATGAATTAGACATAAATACGATCCGAATTTGTGCTCAGAGCACCAACCCTAACAGTTTAACCATAGGGAAGACCATGACCTTTATTCTAAATAAATATGCATCTCTAGCTAAAAAATTGAGGCATTAGAAATGAGGAAGAATGATCGTGTCAAGTCAATTCAAGAAGTTACATGTCATATATGTAATTCAAATGAACATGTCACATAAGTTTTCCTAATATTGCCAGCCCTGCAAGAATGTCTCCATGACAAAGTCAGTTCCATAAACTCCTTTAAGAGACCAAATCCAAACCCATGCTCCCAAAGCTGCAATTATGGTTGAAGAAATCATCTAAACTTCAATTAGAGGAATGATAAACAAGTATAACCTATTGGGGTTTTGGTGCGGGCTTAGCGGAAGCTCGCGATTCGGGTGAAATCATAATTTTAAAACTTTTTAAATTACCGAATAAATTATTCAATATCCAATATAGATAATTCATTAATATTTTACCTAAAGATATTTATTTGATATCAAATAGCGACATAAATAGTTAAGAAACATCGCGAAAGTTTTACGAAAACATTTTTCCACAAAATGGCATAAAACACGTTTTTGACCGAACCGACTACCCAATGCACATGGGGGCTGCCCAGGTCAGCCCCAATAGTACTTGGGCAGTTCATAGGCTGTTCAAACAGTGATCAATTCGATGTTTGGGCAGCCGTCACCCGGTTGGTTCAAAAGTCACACGATAACGTCATTTTTCACTAATTCGCATATTTCAACTCTGAAACAGTTTCCGACAATTGTTCCAACACCCAAAACACATCCAATACATTTATATGACATAATTTTCATCACAATAAACCAAGTTTTTTCAGATCTTATTTTGTAAGAAAAATTATCAATTTTTCATGCTTTAATCCAATTTTCTCAATCTTAATCATATTAATACTAACACCAATCCAAGCCACCACCAATGAAGCACCCAAGAACAATTCTAGGCATTAAAATAGTGGTCATAACACTCTAGAATAGCAACATATCATCAAATGATCAAATTGAACATATATTACAATAATATCATTCAATCTACCTCACACATGCACCAAACCTTCAAATCCATCTTCCAAATCAAAAAGCCACAAATCTCTAAGAAGTAAATAAACCCTAGAACCATTCTAGTAATTCAAGAACAAGAAACTAATTTTCTATACATAAGAATATTAAAGATTACCTACTAATCTTCAACTTTCTTTAAGATTTTTCCTTGAATTCTTCACTTTCTTCTTTGTTGAATCATCAAGCATAATTTGGGAGCTATTTGGAGGAGGGTTTCAGCCATAGGTAAGGCAACACAAGAAAATAAAAATTTTCCTTTAAAATACTTGTAATTGCCGACTTATAAGGGTATTATGGTCATTTTTGCAATTTAATTTCATTAAATTAAAACAAACTTTATTTAGCAAATAAAATTTGCACACATTAAGCTAATTAAAATATGCCATATGTAACCATAATAATTAAATATTTTTCATAACAATTATGAAAAAGTTATCATTTAATTATTCAAATATTTAACATTTAAATTTTTTAAATAATTAATTAATATAATTATTATTTTATATATGTATTTTTATTTACATTAAATAACAAATACATATATTAATGGCATGTGTCAAAGTCTCATTTGAAAATTAATTAATATGTATCAAATCAAATTTTGAATCAAATACAAATACACATGAATATTAATTGACCAAAATCCCCTAAAGCATGTATTTTCGTTTAACCGTTTAAACGATTCGAATTAACTCATTTAATCCGGTGAAGTATTATGAATAATCTGTATTATTCATAACGCATTGCCCAAGTGCTCAACGAGTACAATTCATATTGTGGGACTCTCTAAGTTTAGGTTTATCTGTCACGAAATCCAATTTCGTGTCCATAATAAACCCACTCATGAATTATGACGATCACGGATAATCTCGCTAAACTATGTAAGTCGAGGTCATTGCACACGTATAATCCCTCCATCACAGGCTATCCATATTATACCTGGGATATAGATAAGAACGTCAAATCCTTATGGTATAATATAGTCGACTTTCAAATTTACGATGTCTAAATAACACTCGAAACTTGCTCTCGAAGTTATACCACGACCATGGATTTACTAGATCGCAAACACGTGTAGGATACATATGCCCTGTACATAGGACTGACGGATTCTATCTTGATACACACTGGATATCATGAGCATCTGTCCACACCCAATGAACATGCGGAGGTCTGATCTAAATAGATCGGTGATGTGACTGCCATCAAAGTGTGGAGGATAACTCATATATCCAATGTGACATCTCAAGTAGAAGGACCACTATGCTCGCTCAACTCGAGAAGATTGCTTTTGATGTTGGTGTACCATCTAGTAGGAAATCTTCAGTGAGTCGTTCAGTGTTTATCAAATAAACACCTACATGTCTATACGAGTCTCCCGAGACTCATGGTTCATTAGGATAAACCATCGGACCAAGTCACGATATACGACATGTACTGGTCTCAATGGATTTTACTAACTGACCAATGCTAGTAAATCTTGACCAGGAACTTTATTTATGGATATACAACTTATAGTGACACTTCCCAATGTCAATTACAAACTACGTTGTAACTGCGCACTACATTGTAAATCCTAGGGTCTTTGTCTAATATACATGTATCACTAAATCAGATTTAGTTTCAATCTAATCATAATTAGATATCTAATAGTAATTAGATCGAATATGTATATAAAAGACAAGAGGTGCTACCATTAAATAAGTAATATTATGGAAAAAAAACATTGTTCATATTCATGAATCGGACATAAATACGATCCGGATTGGCACTCCGAGCACCAACCCTAACAATTTCTCCCACTTGCTCTAGTGCCAATCCATGATATCATATACACTTCTAAATATGTATCACATACTCATGGCCCTCAAGAAATTACCTAGCACTCAAAAGGTAGGCAACAACAAGTAAGCCCGCTATTACAAATTGAGTCTGTCTAACAAACCCAATTGTTTCCCTTAACTATCATTATTCATATTTTGTAAAACCAAAGTTCTACATCAATATGACTCATATACAATAACAATATTGTGCTATAGCTACTGAGTTGTCTATGTATTTAGGAATCAAATCCAAATACTATGCAGACAACCGCAAGCACAACACTAATATCAAAACTTCTAATCTATAAGGTCACTATGCAACTTCATAAGTTACAAATAATTCTACTAATTATTAGTAGAATCAATGGTGACACTCCCACTGCATCTTTTCTGAATTTATATGACATAGACAATCTAATGTCATAATTGGACTCAAAACTAATCTGACATTAATGGTTGCGGATTATATTCTCCATGAATTAGAAATCGTTCTTAATATTTCAAAGATCACAAAGAACTGTTGGAGTTAAATCAAGTCCCAAAGATCACAAATCAAGTATAAAAACGAGTATGAACACAACAAAGGAGTAAGGCGGAAACACAACTCACATTGAACGGTTTTGATGAAATGAACACAAGCTGCGTTTTCATCCTCCATTGAGCTCGGCAGTAACTTTCCTTGA
>SKCR01012603.1:0-12322 GCA_019454045.1 Zanthoxylum bungeanum
TTCACATGATTATCGTGGCCAAGTAGATATCTCATTATCAACGGTAATACGAACGGCTACGTTTAGTTAAATGAGTCACCAGATTCCTTAAATTACTCAAAATCCTAATAAAATTGAGAAAATCTAAAATACAACGGAGGTACCACGTCATTCGTGCAACAATTCAATCAATCATTGTCACGTGTGCTAAAATATTAAAAAACAACTAAAAAAATGAATTTTAAATTTTACATGTCATTTATTAATTAATTGTTGATATCACGTCACCCATGTTGGCGATTTGGTCGCGTAATTGGATTTTGATGATGCAACGAGAGTGAAGACTTCGACTTGCTTTAACGGACATTACAAAAAGATGATAATTAAGTCAAAATATTGATGAAGAGCTAAAATAAGTTATATGGTGATCAAGAGAGCAAAGATGATAAAGAGACAAAAAGATGATGAAAAAGTCAAAGAATGAGCCAAGCAAGATGAAGATCAAAATAATGATTAAGAGCTAAAACTAATTGTAAATGAGTTTATTCAAATGTTTCAAAGCTTTTAAGAATCATATATTTTGCATCACTTGCATTTAAAATGGCTAAGAATGCTAAAAGAATCATTTGTACTTTATTTGCACCAAAATGAACTTCAATGCACAAGTGCATCGGTAAATGATCTTCTAAAAACTAGCAAACGGTTGAATTAAATATCAAATGATATACCATTAGATAGATATGTGTCTCTAGTTTGCTACGGTTCAAACGGAACACAATTCCGATAAATAGAACTTTTTCTAGAGCCATTTTACTACAACATGTTCAGATGTGCGTTTTCTACATACATGTCACATTAGAAAAATTTTATAACATTCATCTTAATGTTTTTGAAGCTGAAATTTTTACAGTAGATAGATCTATGTGTCTAGTTTATGTAGAAATTTACGGATCATGATTTGGAATTTTCTAGAGTAAGTTATGGCCAAAATACCGAGTGCTGACAGTCTTGACTAGTCATCAGAAACAGGCATACCGGTCTCAAAACCGGCATACCGGTCCCTATAACCGGCATACCGGTTCCAGAGGTGCCAACAGTCAATTTTTGAGCGTTAGACCGGCATACCGGTCCCAGAACTTTAAAACGGCTATAAACAGCTAGTTTTGTGCAAAATCTATAAATTCATCATTTTACTCTCACTTCTAACACACCTCTTGCACATATATTCATCATATAATCATGTCAAAACATTCTTGAGAGTTTATAATCATCTTCAAATCATTTTACACTCTCACATTTGAAAAAGCTCATATTTCATCTTCATATTCATTAGTAGTGAACTTAGAACATTTGGATAACCAACTCACACAATCTTCTTTATCATTGTGAGTATCCAAGTTTTTTTTAAATCTTCTTTATACAAAACACTTGTGATTTGTGAAATCCCATAGTTTGGGTAAAGTGTAAAGGTTGTGAGTGCGCCTACGAACAAAACTCAAAAGTGAAAGGTTTGGAGTGAACCTTTGCGGAAAACTCTTGGTTGCGAGTGAACCACGGAAACTCGAGATTAGTGGAAATCTGTAAGCAAGGCTTGGGGGAGTGGACGTAGGCACGTTTAGCCGAACCACTATAAATCTCGGTGTCGTATTTCTCTATCCTTACGATTTTACTTATCGCAAGTTAATTTATATTTATATGTGTTGAATAGAAAACTTGCATATAGGTTATTAATTGAAATAGAGAATATTAGCCTAAGTGTCAATTTGGTAATAAGAGCTAAAATTGGCAAAGATTTTATAATTCCGCATTTATAGCGATAAGCCAATTCACCCCCTATTGGGTATAGAGATTGTTTTGTCGCTATTGCTTGTAGGTAATTTCAGTTGGTATCAGAGCGAGGTTTTCTCTACAAGACCTAACCGTCCGATAATAGATCATGGCATCTACAAGCAACTCGTCAAATCTTGCCGAAAGATTTTCAACGACTAGACCTCCGTTTTACACTGGAACGGACTACAACTATTGGAAGATGAGAATGCTAAATTATCTCCTTGCTGTAGATCCGCAATCATATTTGGTTATCACACGAGGTGCAAAAGGACCAACAAAAAGGGATAGCAATGAGGTTGAGATTCTGAAACCGAGTTTAGAAAGGGATAGTGAGGATCTAAAGCAAGCTTCACAAAATGCTAAGGCACTCAACCAACTTCTATGTGCCATTGATCGGGATCAAATAAACAAACTTCCGGAGTGTGGAAATGCTTATGATTTATGGAAGTCATTAGAAATGGTCAACGAGGGAACAAGCCAAGTAAAGGAATCGAAGATCAACCGGTTCATGTGCGAATTGGACAATTTCAAGATTGAATCTGGGGAAGAAATTGATCACATGATTTCGAGATTTACGGTTATCATCAATCATTTGGGCGCATTGGGAAAAGTCATCGGGACATCCGATCAAGTGAAGAAAATTTTGAGATCACTCCCGAAAGAATTTAGAAGCTACACTTCCTCCATTAGAGAAGCAAACGACATAAATACTTTAAAGATTGATGATTTAGTCGGAAAATTACATGAGTATGAAATGGAGATCAAGATGGATAAAAAAGAGAAAGATGAGAAAAGGGCAAGGAAGTCTTTGGCTTTAAAAGCAAGAAGAAGAGACGACTCAAGCTCAAGTGATAGTGATAGTGATGATGAGTTGGCTCAAATAAACAAGAACTTCAAGAAGCTCCTCAAATCCGTAAAGCAAAAGGGAAAATCAAAATCGGATGATAAGAAAGAAGAAAAGGGACCGCGGAAGAACAAGAAAATCATTTGTTATGAATGCAACAAACCGGGTCATATAGCTACTGATTGCCCATTGAAGAGAATGAAAGGAAAATCAAAGAAAAATGCAATGAAAGTTACTTCAACTTGGAGTGATAGCGATTCTAGCTCATCCAATGAGGAAGAGGAGGTCCAAACCAAAGAAGAACAAATCTAGCATTCATGGCTATCACAGATAAGGACTTCCACTTTGAAAGTGAAGAAGAAAGCGAAGAAGAAGAGGTATTGACCGGCGTAAACACACACGTATAACGCAAGCGCACGTATCGTTCAAGTAGTATAAAAATATCGATCCCACGAGGACTTAATTCCTAATGTTGTTATTAATTGTTGAATCTATTTATTTACAAATATCTAATTAAATGGAGAAGAGAATGATTGTTTGATTGGTTGAATGTGGTTTTCCTTAATTAAAATAAATAAAATAACAAAAGAAAATACTAAGGAAAATAACAAAAGACACAAAGATCTAGGGTTATGAATCTTTCTAATATTTTTTAAAAGATGAAGTGATTATTTTATGTTTGTGTAATAAATTGGTTTACTAACCTAGAACACGAAATTATGCGAAAGCCTCTGTCGATGGTCAGACGCAAATACCCAGTTTAACCCAATTGAACCATATGTCTATGTCAACCAAATTATCTGGATTCGTTAAGTTTAAGTTCCAATTATAGCTACCCCCGCCCGACAGGTATATGTCTATCCTGTAAGGAAATCTATTAAAGGGTTATCTATCCTCAAGGAAGATCGTGGGCTATTAAGTCTAAGGCTGAAACCTAAAATCCATATGTCTAGTTCATTTTAGATTTACCACATCAATCTTATTGGTGATCAGACAACAAAAAGCATTAAGCTTAAGACTTAATAAGTAAACCTTTAAATTACCCAAACTATAAAATAACCCCTTATAAACCGGTGATATTAGAATTCATCACAACCCCAGATAACTAACACATAACTAGGGCTAGTAAAAACTTAAATAAAATAAAAGACATAAAGTAAAATGCTGAAAAGTAAATGACGGAAAGTAAATGCTGAAATTAAATACTGAAAATTAAATGCTGAAAAGTAAATGCTGAAAGTAAATTGCTGAAAAGTAAATGCTGAAAGTAAATTGCTGAAAAAATAAATGCTGAAAGTAAATTGCTGAAAAGTAAATAAAGTAAAAGTACAATAAAAGAAAATGCTGAGGTAAAAGGATCCACTTTTATTACTTCTATTTTAGATATCTCCCTTAATAATATATTAACTTTGCATGATAATTACCAACCAGCCATATAGGCGGTATCCATATTAAGTCAAATTAATAATTAATTACTAACCGACCAATCAGGCGGTATCCAGTTTAGTCAGGTTAAAACCAATTTAAATAATTACCAACCGACCAATATGGCAGTATCCTCGTTAAGTCAGGTTTTAACTAGTTTATATATTATAATTAAATGAGATTAATCTAAATATTAGTAATAAAAGTTTTACCTTTTACCCCAGCAAAGGGGAGTTACCTCCTCATTACTGAAAAGTAAAAAACTGAAAATTAAAGAAAGAAAAGTACTGTGCGTAAAAGTAAATTGCGGAAAGTAAAAACTGAAAAGTAAAGAAAAGAAAGTGCGAAAGTGGAAATTAATTACTGAAAGATATAAATAAACAGACAAAATACAATCTTTTTAGTATTCTTAAGGAATTCCTTAGAAGAAAGTATGAATTTTACAAATGAAATGACTTGGTATTTATAGGCAAAATTTTGCCTCCATCAAATCATCCACCAAATCAATTAATAATTGCTCCACTAATTGCTGCACTAATTACTCACCAAATCCATTATTAATTGCTCCACTAATCTCTTATCATGTTTGGTGATGATTTGATAATTTTATTATTTATTTATTTATTAATTTATTTTTTGCTTTGAAAATGATTGAAAGTGACTTTAATAATTACACACAACACACTTCTGGATGGTTCATCAATTTCAGGCATGAAATCTTCAGAATTCGAAATTATTTTGTCTTTAAAAGCTGTAGATCTTTGAGTCTTCTTTAATCTGGAACTTGAATCAGCTCAATCCGATATCGGAGTAAGAAGTTATGCCCAAATTACGACAGATGCACAAAATTGGAATTTCCAAAACTGCACTTCGTTAAAACGACCTTTCAAGTGTCCAATCTCCAAAATTAATATGTCAAGTCCAATTTTTGCCCTTATTTGACCCATATTTCGTCCTAAATGATTTCATTAAGTCCCAATATTATTTTATCTGCAAAATAAACTAAAACATATCAAAATGTTCATCAAACCCGAGAAACTAAACAAAATATTAAGTAAAAGGAGCGGTAAATATTGATATATTTTCCGCTCATCACACCCACAAACCTAACATTTTGCTAGTCCTCGAGCAAAACAACAAAATAAAATACAAGAAACAATTAAAATTAAACTAAGCCACTTTCGTAGGGATCACGGTTGCATTTAGCATATGCAACAAGCCTTTAAACCCCTAGGTGTGAGTTATAGTCTCGTGAGGGTTTACAACAATGATACCCACAAACATTTTATAAAAGTAAAAAGGTAGTGAAACTAATGCACACAAAAGCAAAAAGACAAGCGAAAAGAGAATAAAGATGTTAGTGACTAATCATGTGAAACTTTTACTCCAAGTTACTAGTTGTTTTCTTTCTTTCTAAATTACTGAATAAGTAAATTCTCCGATTATTTTTACCATTCTCCATATACACAGCCAACACAATATTAAACAACTCATTTTTTCCCACAACAGTCATAAGTAGGGGTGAGCAAAACCGGTTTCGATTTCGGTTCCGGTTCCGCATGGAACCGAAACCTACCCAGAAAAATTCGGTTCCGCACTAAGTGGAACCGGAACCTACCCAATTAAACAGGGTACCCTATTATTCGGTTCCAATCTGGTTCCGGTCCGGTTCCGATCCGGTTCCGAATTACCCTATTTTAAAATATTTTAATAAAAACTACATTCCAATACGAGTCCGTAGGAAAAAACGGGGACCAAATCGGAGTGCGGAAGCTCAAGAACGAAGAAAATGAAGTTTTAGACTTTTAATGCTCGTCAGCCTCATTACCCTTTCTGTTTTCATTTACAATTAGGCAAGTTATCAGTGCATTGAGTTGCCTAGTTGTGAAACCTTGGGTATGCTATGTTTAAAGTTTAATCAAAGTAAATTAAAAAATAAATGGACAAGCAATGGGAAGAATGATACTGTTTCATTTAATCTTTCTCCATCTTCTGTCAGCTCCTTCATCAGTTTGTAGAGTCCGAGCGTTGGTCCTCCTTAAATCATTAATCAAATCATTATTCCTATGATATTTATATTTTATATCCAGCAAGCTCCAGGTTGAGAATATACATTCATTTTACTTCTCTTTAAATCATTAATCAAATCATTATTCCTATGATATTTATAACCTCCGAGCTCCGGGCTAACAAGGTTACAGAGGCCATCAGTAGTCCCAGATTAACACTCAGTTGAATGTAATCAAAACAATAAATAAAAAATGTTATAATCCAGTAAAAGTATTGGCCAATTGGAAATAGCCAGTAATAACAAGAAGTAATAAAAAAGTTTTAAACATCTATAAATTTCACATTGTTAAGACTAGATTCACTCTCAGAAATACAATTTTTGACCTAATTTAGGTTCTAAATTTCAACAGAAATTATCCGGTACGTTATTAAAACCGGTTCCATGGTCCGGTTTCGGTTCCGATCATTTTGGAACCGGAACCTACCCAGATAAAATCGGTTCCTTCATTTTTGGAACCGGAACCTACCCGATTATAACTGGTTCCGGTTCCAAACCCGAAAAATCGGTCCGGTTCCAACCGGTTCCGGGTAGACCCGGAACCGTTGCTCACCCCTAGTCATAAGTGCAGTTGATAATAGAGTAATATTTTTGTCCTAAAGTTCTATCAGATTTCACACCTTTTTGTAGCAATGGAATATTTTTTCTCATTTTTCTGATTTTTTCTTTGATTTTTTTTTTCTATTTTTTATTTATATACAATATCTTCCATCTATGTAACGAGTGTTTGGTCGGTGGCTCCCAAACCAGTTGGCTTTAGGGCACCATGTGTTAAGACACCCTTAAGGGCTTAATTACTCAGACTTCAGATATTTTTGCAGCATCATTGATCCATGTAGCGAGCTTTGGGCCAGTGACTCCCAAACCAGTTGGTTTTAGGGCACTAGGTGTTAAAACACCATTACAGACTTAATAACTCGGATCTCAGATGTTTTTTTTTTTACTCCATTGCTTTTTGAGATGCTTCCTCCAATTAAACTAGAGCACTGAATATTACAAACTTTTCAATTTTAGCTTATGTCCGTATGTTACTATATATGTTGATAATACTTGTGAACTGAGCATATGAAGATCCATTTTAGTCAGTGTTAAGGAGAATTCACAAATTAAATAATTCAAAAGGAAATAAACAAAATTAACTTGTTTCGAAATAGGTTTGAGATACGTCTCAGGAGTGGAAACTCCTTACTCAGCTATCTCTTACCAGTTTCACCTTTTTAGTCAAAATAAAAACACAAAAAAATGCAAAATATTTTTGTAATTTTTGAAAATTTTTCAATTTTTTTGTATTTTTCGAAAAATTTTGGACTAAAAATAAAAACAACACACAAACTAAAAACAAGGTACTGATCAACTAATTCCCTCCCCCAAACCTAAATGAGACATTGTCCCCAATGTCTTAAACAGTAAAATGAGAGTTAAGAAGGTCGTACCTAGTTAGCTGAAAATCTACAGGAAATTAAAGGTTAAGATCCAGATTAATCCTACGCCTCTTACCACGATCGTCCTCGGACCAATTTATCTTTGAAAGGATAGGGTCAACTCGTGGTTCATAGGCTATGAGTTGGTCTATTAGATCCGGAGCAGTTCTGGCTGTAAAAAGGAGTTCTTTCATAGGTTTTGACACGGACCCATTTCTCCGGGCATCATCAGAAACACACAAAGAAAATCATAAAATCCATCAACGTTGAGCAGTCCAAGCGGTTTCTGGTGTATGTTCAGGTTCACCTAAGATAGCACAATAAAAATTTCCTCCAATGTTCCCAAGCCACCTGGCAAAGCAATAAAAGCATCAGCACGGTTAATCATTTCTACCAGTCGTTCAGACATACCTGGCATGATCAGTTCCTCTCTGTTTGATGGTTCAATAAGATTTGCCTCTGCCAAGGGTTTTGGGATGATTCCCAAAACGTGACTGCCTCCTTCCTGTACAGCCTTTGAAACGATCCCCATAAGTCCAAGATTACCTCCGCCATATACTAAGTGCATATTCCTTGCAGCTAAGTCTCGACCCAATTCCTGTGTTGCTTCTACGTATTGTAGCTTAACACCAACACTGAAAAAGTGTGAGTAATAATAGCACTAGTATCTTCCAGAGGACGTTTGTTTGCTAAACAACAAAATGAATCGTGAAAGGTCAAAAAGTCCGGATCATGTCTACGAAAATAAAGATAATTACAACAGAAAAGCAAATCAAAGCAATAATTAAGGCAACGGAATTGTGTATGCAATACGCCACTCGCTTAGTATAAATTCATTAGGATGCGTCTCAAGAATTAATTCTTTACTCAGCCATCGCTAATGAATTGTTTCTCATCTTTGTGATTGCCAAACACCATTCCTTCTGTCTTAAAATGCTTCGTTTGTGCTTTTCCCTACAAAAATAACACACAAAATTAAAAACTCTACATGTATACACAAAATATGAAAACAAAAATTACAACAAATTGCATGGGTTGCCTCCCTGCTAGCGCTAAATTTTTCGTCTTCAGCCAGACGTGACTGAAATCTATCTGTCAAGGAGGTTTCAGCGTCATTTTGGATGTCCGATTAAAGACAATCTCGTGAGCGTTGCTTTTGAAGGGTCTCTTCCAACGGTAAAGTGTCAAAAAGAGTTTTGTCCATTCAGTGCTTGTGCCACCTTTTTGCTCCTTGTTGTTCCAGTGGTTCCTGCAAAGAAAGAAAGAAAATCAGGAGGTCTCGTATGGTGCTTGACTTGGAATGAGAGTTCCATTCTGTCAAGCTTCTGGGTGATATCTTTGATTTGTACTCCCCAAAACAGCAATGTTTCTCCTGAATGCTCTGGATCTTTATTAAGGTCAGACATTTGCTCCTCCATTTGCTCTGTTTCTTGCTCCACATTTTCTTCACAGATGTATTGTAAAATTTTTGTATTCAGCTCTTCATCTGCCATTTGTGAAATACATGCTTCAAAATTGTCAACCTGAGGATGCAAAGATGTTTCTGACATTAGGTTTTCATCCTCTGATACGACTGGAATGGATGATTCAGATATATCTTCTTCAAACATCATGGTAAAGCATTCTCCAAGATCTTCATTTTGAGGATTGAAAGTTTGATCCTCCGTTGTTGGTGCAGTTGGTACAAATAGATCAGCTTCATCATTGTCAGAATCTGAATAATAAAAGTCAAATTGAGACTTTGCCGGTTCGGGCTCCTGAACTGATACCTCTGGTTGTTGATACTGCTCAGCCTCCTCCTCTGTTGAAGTGTCATTGTGAAATGATTGGTACTCGAAGGCTTCATCAGTGTCATCTGAAACTGGTTCTTAAGGTATGTAGTTCTGGTTTTCTGTGAATTGTCTCATTTGATCTGTCATCCTCTGAATGAATTCTGATTGTCTCTGAATACTTTCAAATTGATTCTGGCTTGTTTCAAGCATTGTATCCAACTTTTCTTTTCGTTTCTTGAACATATCTTTGAGCATGTTTAGCAACTGATCTTCCTATGATGGTTCTGGTTGTTGATGAAGATCATATATAGATGGTGGATAAGATGGAAAATGTGGTTCTGTGAAATGTGATGGCTCGTCATACCATGAAGGATCTTGATAGCTCTGCCACCCTGGATGGTAGTTGTATTCACAATAATCTCTAGGGTGGTTACCATTACATATGTCACATCTCCCCATTGCGTTCTGTTGAGCAAATGTGGTATTGCTTGGTTCTAGCATCCAGTGATAATTGTTGGGTTGGACAACAGGCCTTAGAAAACCGGACTGTTGCTCCCAGATTTGGGGTGTATCTTCTAGTAAAGCTCGTGATCTCTCAATCTCCCAATAATGTTCCATTTTTCAATCACCTGAAAATAAAAGAAATAGATAAAAATTACAGATAAAAATAAAGAAAATTAGATATAAGTAAATTAGATAGCTTCAAAATTAATAACTCAAGAAAAATAAGTCCCCGGCAACGGCGCCAAAAACTTGACCGGCGTAAACACACACGTATAACGCAAGCGCATGTATCGTTCAAGTAGTATAAAAATATTGATCCCACGAGGACTTAATTCCTACTGTTGTTATTAATTGTTGAATCTATTTTTTTACAAATATCTAATTAAATGGAGAAAAGAATGATTGTTTGATTGGTTGAATGTGGTTTTCCTTAATTAAAATAAATAAAATAAACAAAAGAAAATACTAAGGAAAATAACAAAAGACACAAAGATCTAGGGTTTAGAATCTTTCTAATATCTTTTAAAAGATGAAGTGATTATTTTATGTTTGTGTAATAAATTGGTTTACTAACATGGAACACAAAATTATGCGAAAGTCTCTGTCGATGGTCAGACGCAAATACCCAGTTTAACCCAATTGAACCATATGTCTATGTCAACCAAATTATCAGGATTCGTTAAGTTTAAGTTCCAATTATAGCTACCCCGCCCGACAGGTATATGTCTATCCTGTAAGGAAATCTATTAAAGGGTTATCTATCCTCAAGGAAGATCGTGGGCTATTAAGTCTAAGGCTGAAACCTAAAATCCATATGTCTAGTTCATTTTAAATTTACCACATCAATCTTATTGGTGATCAGACAACAAAAAGCATTAAGCTTAAGACTTAATAAGTAAACCTTTAAATTACCCAAACTATAAAATAACCCCTTATAAACCGGTGATATTAGAATTCATCACAACCCCAGATAACTAACACATAACTAGGGCTAGTAAAAACTTAAATAAAATAAAAGACATAAAGTAAAATGCTGAAAAGTAAATGACGGAAAGTAAATGCTGAAATTAAATACTGAAAATTAAATGCTGAAAAGTAAATACTGAAAGTAAATTGCTGAAAAGTAAATGCTGAAAGTAAATTGCTGAAAAGTAAATAAAGTAAAAGTACAATAAAAGAAAATGCTGAGGTAAAAGGATCCACTTTTATTACTTATATTTTAGATATCTTCATTAATATAATATTTAACTTTGCATGATAATTACCAACCAGCCATATAAGCGGTATCCAGATTAAGTCAAATTAATAATTAATTACCAACCGACCAATCAGGCGGTATCCAGTTTAGTCAGGTTAAAACCAATTTAAATAATTACCAACCGACCAATATGGCGGTATCCTCGTTAAGTCAGATTTTAACTAGTTTATATATTATAATTAAGGGAGATTAATCTAAATATTAGTAATAAAAGTTTTACCTTTTACCCCAGCAAAGGGGAGTTACCTCCTCGTTACTGAAAAGTAAAAAACTGAAAATTAAAAAAAGAAAAGTACTGTGCGTAAAAGTAAATTGCGGAAAGTAAAAAACTGAAAAGTAAAGAAAAGAAAGTGCGAAAGCGGAAATTAATTACTAAAAGATATAAATAAACAAACAAGATACAATCTTCTTAGTATTCTTAAGGAATTCCTTAGAAGAAAGTATGAATTTTACAAATGAAATGGCTTGTTATTTATAGGCAAAATTTTGCATCCATCAAATCATTCACCAAATCAATTATTAATTGCTCCACTAATTGCTCCACTAATTACTCCACCAAATCCATTATTAATTGCTCCACTAATCTCTTATCAGGTTTGGTGATGATTTGATAATTTTTATTATTTATTTATTTATTTATTTTTTTTTTTGCTTTGAAAATGATTGAAAGTGACTTTAATAATTACACACAACACACTTCTGTATGGTTCATCAATTTCGGGCATGAAATCTTCAGAATTCGAAATTATTTTGTCTTTAAAAGCTGTAGATCTTTGAGTCTTCTTTAATCTGGAACTTGAATCAGCTCAATCCGATATCGGAGTAAAAAGTTATGCCCAAATTACGACAGATGCACAAAATTGGAATTTCCAAAACTGCACTTCGTTAAAACGCCCTTTCAAGTTTCCAATCTCCAAAATTAATATGTCAAGTCCAATTTTTGCCCTTATGTGACCCATATTTCGTCCTAAATGATTTCATTAAGTCCCAATATTATTTGTTGATGGCTGATTTTGGTCTCAGGATAATATGGGAATATTACTCCCGAGACGATCCTCCCTCAATAGTGAATTTGTTCGGTTAAGGGGGAACCAAAAGCAAATTTAGCAAAAGACAGATAAATACACCAATCAACAAGGAGATTTAACGTGGTTCGGCTGGCTTTGATCCAATCTACGTCCACGGACACAAACTGAATAATGCTTTTATTACCGAGATATG
>SKCR01012604.1:0-12265 GCA_019454045.1 Zanthoxylum bungeanum
AAGCGCAATACTAGCCTATTCCGCATTATCGATGTCCAGTCTCGATAATACTACGGCTAGGGATATTTAATGATTAAACCTTTATGGATTGATACTCTCATATCATCTCAATCCAGTACTAATCATATGGACTTTCGCCATTTATATATCAAAGTAAATAATATTTACAAAATGGCAAAAGGCAATTTCATTATTACATAGTTAATTTTGTACAATAATACAATATCATTTACAAACAGTGACGCTATGGGACACAATGTCTAACAGGTAGTCCGATGGATGCAAGGAGAATGGGAATTGAAGGAAGAACCGTTGAAACCCTACTTATTCCACCTCAGGAATCTGGTACAAGCCCTCCCCGATTGTAAATTTCAGCACTTGCTGCGAGAAGAAAATCAAATGGCCGACGTGTTAGCTACACTAGCCGCAACTTGGGAAAATCTGGAGAAGTTGGTGATGAGACCTCTGTTGTTGACAACGGCAAGCAAACTGGTTTATGAGATAGAAAGAATCTTGGAAGTAGAGGTCAACGATGGGAAACCTTGGTACTATGATATTCAGCGATACTTAAAACACGGGGAATTCCCGAGAAGAAGCAAGCAGAAAATACAAGATAGCCATTCAGAAATGGCTTCTCAATATGTGAGTTTGAAAGGAGAACTATAAAAAAGACAAGCGAATGACATTCAGCTGAAGTGTTTAAGAAAAGAAAAAGCTCGAAAGGCAATGAAAATAGTACTGCCGGTGGAAGTTGAGATACAGTCCATGAGGGTATTAGCAGAAGCAGAGTTACCTGAACAAGAATGGACCTCGCAGAGATTTGAACAGTTAGCAGTACTGGATGAGAAGAGAATGAAGTCATTGCATCTCATGCAGATATACCAGAAGAGGTTGGCTCGAGCGTTCAACAAAAAAGTGCATCCTACTAAGATCAGAAAGGGTGATCTAGTACTTAAGCAGTCAAAACCGTCGATGACAGACCCGAGAGGAAAGTTCAGACCTAACTGGGAAAGACCCTACTGTAGGCACTGTATTTTTACATGTAAGTCCCGATGATGAGCCTCGTACGGAGGCACTACCTTTTAAGTTGCGGAAGTCGCGGGAAATGGATGTCGGAAGGGAATGGTCAAGAATTGACATTTTGTTGGATTTGGTTCGCTCGCTAAGCTTCGGGTTCACTCGTTCGGTCTCCGTTTTAAAATTTATTCCCGGTCTAAATCTTAAAAAAATTCTCGGCCTTGCCTCTCTCTCACGCCCATACACCCCATTCACAAATCATACCACTCATGCATCTCACCAAACAATAAACAAACACTAGACACAAAAATCACACACACCAAAACACAAAACAAAAAATGAATAACCCTCCAAGTCAAAACCCAAACAATACCCATGCAGACCCATAAACGCCCATACATTATTCCCCTGCACCCTCCATGCTTCACGCCTAATCACAAACACAAAGCTAACAAAATCCATGCACCCTCCATACACAACCTATACCACGCCCATACTCTCTCCTCCCTTCCCAATACTCTCGGCAGTAATAAAACCCTTGGCTTCCCACTTTCACGAGGGGAGGTGGACTCACAAAAAAAAAAGGACTTCACACAAAAAAAAAACCCTAAACACTCGGCTCTCTCCCCACACAGCCTCTCCTCACTTCTCACGCTAAACCCTAGCAGCACCAACACGCCATCAGCCTTAGCACTCAACACCTTTCACGGCAGCAGCCCTCATTCACACCCATACACTACCACTCAACGCACACAGCTCACAAGCCCACCTTCACGCAGCCCCCTTTACGCAATAACACTTCACTCAAGTCCCATGCATGCAGCCCATCACGTGAAGCCCCTCCATTAGACAAACATACACACACGGCACTACACAGCAAGCCTCTCTCTCACACAACCCTTTAAACCAACACAACCACGTCCCTAAACACGCCACTGTACTCAAAGGACACGAGCCCTCACTCGCAGTCTCCTTCTCCACGCAGAATCAATAAGCAACACACCCTAACAGCCCCCATTTGCTTCACGCATCAACAGTACGACATGGCCACTACATCACGCCCTTGATCACGTAATAACCCAGCAACCCTCACCGACTCTCAGAACCAAAGACCCTCACTTCTCACTCCATGCAACCTCACGTAGTTACACTAGCTTCTGAGTTCAAAACCCTTCATGCTCATTATCCCCTCACAAATCAACAGCCACTCACGCCATAACCCAACGCCACTACTACATTCAACACTCCCTGCTAAGCCCCCTGGACGTGAACCACACATCAGCCATAGCCTTCATCCCTCATGTAACAGCCCCTTCATGCCTAGCCTCAACTCCACGTAACCCTTGTTCCATGCACCAACAGTCTGCCTTCAACACCACAAGCCTTCCACACACATAAAAGACCACTCATGCACGTAAACTACCCAGTCACTGCCTTCAATCCACTGCCTCACGCCAAGTCCCCTCACTGCACGCACAAAGCACTGCCTTCATGCCCACTGCACAAACTGATTTCCAGTAACCTCACAATTACAAACAGCCCCCAAAACTATTTTGTTCCACCGCAAATAAACCCTCCACAAATTGCCTAAAATAGTCCAGTGAAACTGTCCCTTGAAGCCCTTCAATTAACGCACAAATCTCTCAACCCTTCAGCCTTTATTCACGTGAAACCAGTGAACAAAAATCACCTGAAAAGTCCACGAAAACCATCCCAAAATCGGCCCAGAAATAACCCTGAAAATTGCAGTAAAAACATATAAAACAGTGAGCAGAAACAGCGAGTGAAACAGAGAAAAAGCGAGCGAAAACCGCAAGTAAAAACAGACAAAATAGTAGAAACAGCGGACCAGCGAAAACAATGGAAATGATAACCCTTCCGGCACCGTGAAACGCACACTCCCGGAAAGAGACTAAAAAGGTTAGACCTGAGGGCACCCTTTGTTATATTTTATTTATTATCCTTTATTTTTAGTTATTTTATTACTTTATTTCGCATGAGTATTGTGAATTGGTGCATGATGTGATTTTCGGGTGGACGGAACATGTGTTCTCTCTTGTGGTATATCGGATGGAAACCCGGACGTAAATTCTGTAGCCGAATCCGAATAGACGGTATTGCGGTTTGCACTCGGGATACAATGCTACGTATCACTTGAGAGACACACCTATTTCGTTTCGTCCA
The DNA here is from genome assembly GCA_019454045.1 of Zanthoxylum bungeanum. NCBI lineage: Eukaryota > Viridiplantae > Streptophyta > Magnoliopsida > Sapindales > Rutaceae > Zanthoxylum > Zanthoxylum bungeanum. The sequence continues at coordinate 3,202 of SKCR01012604.1, forward strand.
ATATTGTGTTTGAGCATGATTAGTCGTTAGCATGTTATTTATTTAAGTCGTTGGTATGTTATGTATTTCTAAGCATGATTTAGTTGTAGTATATTGTTTCTTTATGCATGATTTAGTTACTTTCTTTCGCATTAGGAATTTAATTATATTTACGTTTAGGTTGTTATTTATTTTTCGTGTTTGATAATTCAACATGCTTATGAGATTATTGTGTGTTATCGTATGCTTGCCGTTATGATGACTTACTTTTAGAGCATGATGACTTAGACATATGATTTATTTTTATGAATGCGAACTAGATTTAGGTTTTTCTTGGACATGTATGTTGTGTAGACTTAGTTAAATTATTGCACAAATCCGTTCATTACAAGTGGCATAAGTAAGGGACCATTCCGAACCCAACGGTTTGAGGTCTTCCCTTGCGAGGGGTGAGTGCGGCCTTAAATCATTTTCCCGGTTCACACCGGGTGGCGACTCCATGTTATTTCGTACTTCCCAACTAGGCCGCGAGCCTAGAACAGCGTCGCCCAGGTTCTGTTGTCTACAGTCTGGCGACTCCACTGGGGATAGAGAATCGGCCCCGAATAATGTCTTGTAATGTTTGTGATTTGTGCTTTAAATTAACCATGTCTATTGTGGGTTTAGGGAGTTTAATCAAAGGTATTAAGGCTAGGTGATGATTTGGTGTTTTCCTTCACTCACTACCTTTCTATAAGGAAAAGCTGTGAATGCACCTAGATAATCATTCACCCGTAGCTCATTGTGATAGACTAATTTGGAGGACTCGTTGTTTATTCCTGTCACCAAACGATAAGAGCCTAAGGGGCTTGGGTATTTAAGAGAGCCTCGCTCCACCCTCCCTCTAGGGAATCTACAACGGGAAATCCATTTGACAGTCAGTCACACACCATAACTCGTTGGCACGTACCGTAAGGTATAAAAAAGGTGCGCTCACTTTGTCGCTCGAACCCTTGAGTGGGGAGTCCTAGTTGTAGGCAATCCTTCGTCAGCGAGAGCCTTTGTTTACATTCTTTTAAACCTGCATGCGAACCCTAGTTGTATGACCAATAGAAACCATTTCTTTTATGCTTGTGTTTGGGACTATCGTTATTTGGATTCAATTGGACCTTTTGTCAAGAGATATGAACTAGTTGGGCCATTTAAACTGGAACGAGTTCGTGTCCTTTGACAATTGGGTCAAAAGTTTCTAAAATGCCGATGGGCCATTTTGTATTTGGGCTTCTTATCATTTGAAGTTGTTTAGCCATGTATCGCAAAAGTATAAACTTGTTGGGCCTTTTCAACTGGGACAAGTTTGCACCCAGCAATATTATGATTAAATGTTTTAAAATGATAATAGGCCAACTTGTATAAACATCTTGATAGACTTGTGTATTTCATGCATTACATGCATTCATGCTAACATGCAGTTTTAAAAGACATCATAGATACCCGTTGGGTTAGGAAAAAGAGAAGATTGAGCAGTCACCAAGAGAATCTGTATGCATGCATACACGTAACCCATTTTGCATTCCTTTTGTGTTTGTTTTGTTTTATGTTCACAGGTTTTGAAGAAGAAAATAGAAAGCGGCAAAGACAAGCCATTCAGAAACAGCGAAAGCACAGTATCGGATTCGGGTAATAATCCTAGGGCTGAGGCCCACATTGGTGTTAGATTCAGGTATTAATTTGAGGGTTGAGGCCCACATTGATGTTGGTATTGAGGAGGAATCCCAGGGTTGAGGCTCACATGAGTTTGAGTTTCGGGAATGGATCCCAATGGGCGAAGCCCACATTATCAGAAGATTACGGAAGAATTCTGTGGAATGAGTGCAAAAAAAAAAGAGAAAAAAAAAGAGGGGAGAGAGAGAAAAAAAGAAGAGAGAGAGAAATCTTTGATAGTTAGACATATGTCCGGTGATGACAGTGTTTTCTGTAGGGAGAAGCCTTAGAAACGACAAGTGCGAGAAGAGCTCTCGTCCGGTATTCTGAATGGATTGATCTCAGCTGGACTCGCGAGCACTTGATTACGGGATCTCAACAGTGGAAACCTGAGTGGTTGGCAAGATGAATAGTCGAAGGGATGATGGATCGATGAATGACTGTTTGCCTGGATGTCCACCCTGGTTTACTTATGCTACGATATATGATATGGTTGGAAATAAAGAAAGAGTCTCTGCGATGAAAAAATAGAAAAAATAGACCGCCTATAACCGATAAGCGTGAAGCTACCCATGGCGAGTATTAGGACCACCATGAGGAGAAATACTACCTTAAAGGGTAGGTGTGTCAAAGAAAAAAAAAAGAGAAAAAAAAGAAAAAGAGAAAGAATGAAAAGAATGAAAAGAAAGAGACAAAAAAAAGACCATATCATGTTGAGTATGGCGAAGTAATCACAGAATGTGATCAAGATATCTAGATTGGTTAGACCCACCGATTCGATTCTCCGAGATGAAATCATCGAGTTGGCCTACTTAAGGATTAAAGCTACGAAAGAGCCTTAGCACACACACACTAGGAGTCTAGTTCAGATCACCTATTTAGATGATCGGAGTTGAGTGTATCAAGTACTTTGAAGGTTCTCAGGTTTCGACGCGAAGCATTCGTTGAGGACGAAAATATGTATAGCTATCAGGATTATCTCATAAGAGGCAGTATAATATGTTGAAATGAAACATCACATCATCAGTAGCAGTCTTGCCGGGTATGGAAATCTGGGGGCGAGGCCCATATCATCATTAGTATCAGTTTTGCCGGGTATGGCACTCCGGGTATAGAGACATCAGAACAGTTTTGCCAGGTACGAAACTCCGGATATGGAGACATCAGATCAGTTTTGTCAGGTACGACACTCCGGGTATGGAGATATCAGATCAGTTTTGCCAGGTACGGCACTCCGGTATGGAGACATCGGATCAGTTTTACCGGGTACGGCACTCTGGGTATGGAGATATTACTGCGACGCCTTGGGTATGAGGTTTAGCACGCCGGGTACGGCACTCCGGGTATGGAGATATTACTGCGACACTCCGGATACGGAGACACATCCACATCAGTATCAGCTTTGTCGGGTATGACACTCTGGGGGCGAGGCCCGCATTAGCATCAGTATCTGTTTTGCCGGGTATGGCACTCTGGGGGCAAGGCCCATATTAGCATCAGTATCAGCTTTGCCGGGTATGGCACTCAGGGTTGAGGCCCAAATCATTATCAGCAGTTTGGGGATGCTTCCCAGGGTTGAAGCCCACATCATTATCAGTAGTTTGAGGATGCGTCCCAGGGCCGAGGCCTACATCACATCAGCATCAGTTGCGGGGATGAATCCCAAGGTCGAGGCCCATATCAGTATTAGTTTCAGAAAGAATCCCAGGTGGCGAAGCCCACACCAGTATCAGTTTTAGGGATGAGTCCCGTGTTAGACATTATGACCCATAGCGTCACTGTTTTGTAAATGATATTGTATTATTGTACAAAATTAACTATGTGATAATGAAATTGCCTTTTGCCGTTTTGTAAAATTTATTTACTTTAATATATTAATGGAAAAAGTCCATATGATTAGTTCCGTATTGAGATGATATGAGACAGTATCAATATAAAAGGTTTAATCATTAAATATCCCTAGTCGGAGTATTATCCAGATCGGACATCGATAATGCGGAATAGACTAGTATTGCACTTGTGCGAGTTGTGATGGCACAACGGCATAGTTCTCATATATTTAAGTATTGGATACTTATGCAAGTGCGATAGGAGGTTGTGTTTTACCGATGGTACGGAAAACAGCTTCGCTCTGGACAGACCCCGCGGAATCCCATTGGTAGTATGTCTGCGTGTCTATGGGAGGCCGCATCAGGGTAGGTGTATATGGTCTTAACCTGAGACTTGCATCGCTAGTACTTGCGACAATCGGTAAACTTTGGTTGTGGTGGTTCGGGGCTTTAACCGGTTCTGTGTACGCCTCTTCTGGGTTTATCGAGAATCGTAGTGTACTGGATGTGATGTCAAGATGGAAGTATCACTTCAGACATATGGAGATGATGATCACACTGGATACAGAACTAGTACTCTATAAAAGGTTGCAACCGTCGGGACAATATGACCAGGTCAGGATTGTCCTATTTAAAGAGACTAGTTGTTTGATATCCGATATATGTTTCGTACGGGGCAGACACATTTCCAGCCCCAGGCCTAACATGTGATCATCCGATACTGGATCGATGTACGCAATACTACGGTATACTACGCTTGATATAGATCTAATATTCCAGTAAGAATATTTCTGGAGAATTGGGTAGGCATGCGCTTTGCTAGAAGCCAACCTTGTCTTGTAAATCGGTAAAAACGTAGTACGAGGTACGTACGTGTTAGGATTATCCAACGACCGTATTTACTGCCAACATATCCGGAGATCTCTTGGGTCGCTTCCTGAAGATTCACCTATGATGTTTGATTCGAACTTTATTAATCTTGGATTAATTACGGAGAGAAACTTTATCTTGGATAAAATGCCTTATTAGGAAACAAGAGAGAGAGATCGATTAATTTGGAATTAATCGATAAAAATAATATATTCGATATATTATTAAACGAAATTAGATTTCGACGCGGAATTAAAATCGGATTTTAATTCGGGCAAAAGAATTAATTTGGAATTAATTCGTTAGCGATCTGAATAAAATTCCGCTAGGCGTAATTATTTAATTCTCGTCGCGACGGAAATTTGTTAATTACGGAATTAGCGAATTTGGGCCCGAAAGTGTTTGCGGACACATTCGTATTTTGAAACGGGTGGAATCCGCAAATCACATCGCGATATCTCATTACTTGATACGAATAGATGATGGATGTATCTAGTCACCTTTAAGGGATGATACATTGTCTCTATTCTCAATGTGAGATAATGATGGCAAATGATGAATTTTCCTTTGGAGGGAAAAACCTTTCACGGTTTTTGAAGGATTTTTTTTGATTAAAAAAATTCATTTTGGTATTTGATATCATTTTCATTTGCTTTTCATTTGTCTCTCACGGTTTTAGAAACAATAGGAGAACAAAAATTCATAAGTAATACACTCCCTCTTCCTCTCCCTTGCTCACGCGTGAGCTTCAAACAAAAGGCAGAAAAATTGTTTTTCATTCTCCATTTTTGCTAGCACAAGCAAGGATCAAAAGAGGTGATAGGGAAACAACCTTGGAGCTTGGAACACTTGAAGATTTGAAGCTTCTCTCCATCTTCTTGCTTGGCCGAAACTTCCACCTTGAAGACTCAAGGATTGTCTTCACCATTTTCGTCACAAAGCTTAGTAAGTATGATTCCGCCATGTTTCTAGCTTGCATGTATGTTATTTGTATTTCTATGGCTTAATCTTTTCTTGGGACTAATTATAGAAACCAACAATGGTATCATGGAGCCATGTTTAAGCATGAAATACATTAGGGTTAATTTGGGGAAAATTGATTGAAGCATGTTCTTGTTAAATTGGATGCTAAAGTATGCTTATATGTATGTTATATGATATATTACATGATCAATTTTAAGAAAAATGCATTGGATGATTTCCCCAAAGTGGTTGTCTTGGCCGAATGTGGAGGTGCTTCCATTGGTTTGAAATTTTTCATGCACAAGATTATTTGATGACTTAAGCATGATTACATGTATGTAATATGATTATTACATGATCAATTTTGAGAAAAATGCATTGGATAATTTTTCCCCAAAATTGTTGCTTTGGCCGAATGTGAGGTACTTCCACTAAGTTGAATTTTTTGCATGCACAAGTTCATTGGATGATTTGAGTATGCTTAAATGTTTGTAATATGATGTATTACATGATCAATTTTGAGAAAAATGCATTGGATAATTTTTCCCCAAAATTGATGCCTTGGCCGAATGTGTGTAGGTCATTTTATTGGTTGGATTTTTCATGCACAAGTTTATTAGATGACTTAAGCATGATTATATGTATGATATTGATGTAATACATGATCAATTTTGAGAAAAATGCATTGGATGATGTTTTTTCCCCAAAATTGTTGCTTTGACCGAAAATGGAGGTCCTTTCACTTAATTGGATTTTTTGCTTTCAAGTTCATTAGATGACTTAAAATCCATACGGGATATAGATTAGTAATTCAATTGGATTGAAAAACAAATCGAACCGCAAAAATCCTCTTGGCCGAATACAACATGACATGTTAAAGGACTTGATTTTTTGTTCAAATAAATGTTAGACAAGTGTTTTGAACAATTGATGATTAATAAATTAAATGGTGTTTTTGAAATATTTGGTTTAATGAATTAATCATGCAATTACACTTTAATCAATTGAATTTTAAAATTTGGAATATTAAAATTTAATTAATGGGCTTTTATGTTTAATTGGGCCTTATGGGCTTGAAATTGATTTTATGGCACTTAAGGGTGATTCCTTATTTGGGCTTGGTAATTGGGTTTGACCCATATTGACCAAAGCCCAAGCCTTTATAAATCAATTGAAAGCCCATCGGACTTTAATTAAACACACATTGGATGTTAGTTGGGCTTGGAGACCCAATTTGATAAGATTTAGAATCTAATCTTTAAAAGCACATTAAAGTGTAAACATTTAATTGGAATTAAATAAATGAATTAATATTGAATGCGACTTAAATTGGATTTAACGGGTAGTTCGATATAATTCGTGCATTCGTAACTTATGTACTTATTCTCAAACGAGTTGACTCGCGCAAAATCAAACCGTTGATTGAACATTGGATGATCACTTAAAAAAGACTAATTAATTGGATTAGATTGGTTGTATATCATGTCTTGAATGAATATACATGTATGTGATGAATATAGTGTATAGCGGATGGATATTAGAAGGGAAAGGGTAATTTTAGAAATTATTGTAAATTTAGAATTTATAAATTGGACCTGCGTGTCCAGCCTTATCTCTTTTATCTCTTTGTATTCTCTTCTCACCTAATTCCCCTCATGTAATGGGTTTCTCTTATTGTATTATGTAATTGGGTAGAAGTTAGAAGTAGAATTGCTAGCGGGGAGTGGAAAGGGAGTGATTTGTTCTAGGAATATTGCTAGCGGGGAGTGGAATGGAGTGATTTGTTCTAGGAACAAGTTGTTTTTATATCCATCCGTAATCACTATTAATTTACTTTATGCACTTTATTGATGTTTTAGAAGCATGCTTAAGGGTGTATGATGATGAGACCTAACAAAGATAATAAATTGGTTGCCAATTACGCAAAATCCCTCAATTTATATTAAGCAATTATCCTTCCATGAATGATTCTTGTTCAAGATCCAAAATTGGCATTGGTTTGTTGGCCAAAGTCAAGACCCTTGTCAATTTGGATGTACTTGAATCATGAGAGTTTTGTTCCACATCGGTGTTCTGTCCAAGTTGTGATTTGTTGGTCAAAGTCAAGATCACTTCTTGTCCAACGACATTGATTACGAAACTTTCCTTGTCAATGGGTCCCGCTTAACCGGAATCATTAGGTTTGTTGTGCCAAAGCCAAGGCCTAGATGGTTCGGAGGATATGGTTAGGAAAATGTATTAGATACATTGGCATAAGTAAATATACATATGTTTTGGACTTGGATGTCCACCTAACCGGATCTAGAATTGGATGGGATCCAATTGATCTTTGAGATCTACCTAGTTAATAGCATACAGCTTGTTGGCCAAAGTCAAGGTTGTGTTTTATTTAACGAGATCCTAGCCCACTAGGAAATAGGATTTCCCGAGTTCTCAACAGAGGGTTAGAGACTTGATAAAAATAGTGGGAGGCTAGTATGAATTTGCAATTTCATTCAGATACTTAGCCTTACGCGTCTTTCAAAATTATTTCGTTTAATTAAATAAAATTAGTTGGACTAATTCATTGTTATTTTTTCTTGTACAGTTGACTGTACCCATTTTATCGTTAACTAGATAGTTGGACTATCGTAGTTGAGATGGCAAGCAAGGTAAATGTCCGAAACATCATCATGGGTGACAATGTCTTTAAGGGCACAAACTTCGCTGATTGGGAAATGAACCTGAGGATAGTCCTTGGGGCTGAGAGGATGCTGTACACTGTACAAAAACCTCTCCCGCCTAAGCCCACTAACCACTTGAGCTAGAGTTATGGAAAACTCACAGCAATGATTGTGACACAGCTCAGGCTATTATGTTAGCTTCGATGACTCAGCACTTTCGTCGCCAGAATAGGGACTTGGATCCTTATAGTATGATGGCTAGACTGCGAGATCTCCACCGCTCCAACAAGCGGATGGAAAGGTACGAGTTCGTGAGAGAAACTCTTCCGCGCCCGAATGACTGAAGGCGCATTAGTTGAGGCCCACGGGGCTCAAATGATCGCCGATATTGATGAGTTGGCCAATATGGGAATAGTCTTGGAGGCTGAGCTGACCATAGATTTGATCTTACAGTCACTTCCTGATACTTGGAGACAAATCATAATCAACTATAAGTTGATGGATACGGATGACACTCTTGGAGAGCTGTTATCCATCTTGAAGGAGTCTGAAAAAGAACTCCAAAAAGGGGGCAAGCGCGAGGCGCACTTTGCATCGACCTCTCAGAGGCCAAAGGCTGGGCCCAAAGCTACTGGAGGGGTGAGGAAGAAGAAACATAAGAAAAAGGGTAAAGGCAAGTTGACAAAAGCTTCTGGGAAGCCAAGGGACAAATCTCAAGATGTCTGCCTCAACTGCGGCAAGAGGGTCACTGGAAACGTGACTGCCGAATGGGCAAGGGACAAAGGAGGATATCAAGGCAGGCAAGGCACTCGCCTCTGGTATGTTTGTTATTGAGATAAATATGACTACTTCTAGTTTTAAAAATTGGATTTTTGATTCTGGTTGTGCTTGCTCATATATGTACTGATTTGCAGGATCTGCAGGATAGCAGGATGCTGACTTCAGGGGAGGTTGATCTACGAGTCGGAAACGGAACTCCAGTTGCTGTTTTGGCTGTAGGGACTTTTGTTTTGGAATTGCCCTCGGGGCATATGCTTAAACTTTTGAACTGTTATTATATACCTAGTTTGACTAGAA
>SKCR01012605.1:0-12292 GCA_019454045.1 Zanthoxylum bungeanum
CGAGAAAAAGTTTTGAAATCGGAAAATTTTGATTTTCCACAGTTCCGCTGCGTTACCGGATTCAGCCCTAAAACCATTCAAAATGGTATCAGAGCGAGTCTGATTCTAGGCCCCCTAATATGATTAGTCCTTGTAAATTCAATGTTTGATCATGTTTTCTAACTTTTTACATGCATGTTTTAATCTAATTTGATTAGATTTAAGGTGTAGGACACTTAAACAAGCTTCACGAAGTTGGAATCTTCGATTCCACGAGATTATTAGATCGTCTGGTTTTATCAAGAATTCGGAAGAATCGTGTTAGTATCAGAAGGCCAGTGGGAGAATGGTCATAATTTTAGTCTTTATGTTGATGACATCCTAATTATTGGAATGATTTAGGTATGTTACAAAACATCAAAGCATACCTCTGTAAGATTTTCTCCATGAAGGACCTCAGAGAAGCTTCCTATGTTTTAAGGATAAAACTCTATAAAGATATACAAAAGAAACTGATTGGGTTATCCCAATCAACGTAAATAGATAAGATATTAGAACGGTATAATTTTGGTAACTGTAAGACAACAAACATACCGTTCAGACATGGGATATATCTTTCAAAGAAGATGAGTCCACAAATAGAAGATGGGAAGGTTAGAATGTCTAACCAACCTTATGCTTCGTGTTTGGGTAGAATAATATATGCCATGTTATGTACAAGGCCTGATATCAGTTTCGCTGTTAGTGTAACTAGTATATATCAGTCCAATCCAGGTAATGACCATTGGATGGCCATTAAACATATCCCAAAGTATCTTAAAGGTACTAAGGATATGTTAATAATTTATGGAGGAAACGAACTGTAAGTTAACGGGTATACGAATTCCGATTTTTTAATTGAATCCCAATGATAGAAAGTCTACATCTGGATTCATATTTACCCTTAATGGAGGTGTAGTTTATTGGAAGAGTTCCAAACCGAGATCAACAGCAGATTCCACCACTGAGGCGGAATATATTGCAGCTTTTGAAGCTGCAAAAGAGGTTGTGTGGATAAAGAACTTTATCACAGAATTAGGAGTTCTCCCAAGTATGGAGAATCTAATTTTGTTATACTGTATACTGGATCCATTGCGCAAGCAAATGAACTAATGGCGCATCAGAAATTGAAGCATGTGGAACGCAAGTACCACATCATTCAAGAGATTGTGTCGCGAAGGGATATTGTCGTGTGCAAGGTACCGAGTGAAGATAATGTAGCAGACCCACTGACGAAGGCTATACCTCTAAAGTTGTTGGATAAAAACTTGGAGTCGATGGGTATTAGATACAATCATTATTGGCACTAGAGGAAGTTGGGGTTGGTGCTCAGAGGCCAATTCCCGGTGTTGTATTTCTATATGAATACTAATTTAAAAATGTTATTATTATGAATAATATATATGTAGTTTCTATAATATAATGTATCTTTTAATATGGTAATGACGTAATAACCTTAGAATGACTAATCACGATGCTGTTGCAAAAGCGTCGCAACTGACATTGAGTTGTATCATGACGTTGTCATTCTCAGACTGTTCCTGGTCAAGGTTTATACTACTTGGTCAGTAAAGTAAACATGTTGAGACTGGTACATGTCGGATATTGGAATATATGATTCCAATGGTTTCTCAATGAACCATAAGTATTGGAGACTAGTATAGACATGTAGGTGTTTATAGCGGATAAACACTGAACGACTCACCAAAAGATTCTTAATGGACGGTACACCAACGTCAATAAGAATCTTATCGGGTTGAGTAACACTTGTGATTCTTCGACTTGAGATACCATTGTGGGCGTATGAGACATCTTCCACACTTAGATGGCAGTCATGTCACCGATCCATTTAGATCAGACCTCCGCATGTTCGTTGGGTGTGGATAGATCCCAGGGTGTTCCTGTGTGTATCGAGATAAGATCCGTCAGTTCTGTGTACAGACCTAAAGTAGTCCATATGATTAGCAATCAGATAAAAACCATGGGCCCGTGGTACATTTTAGAAGTCAGTTCTAAATGTTCTTTTTGAGATTGCTAATAGACACGTCGACGGATAATCCCTTATGAGATTTGACGTTTACATCTATATCTCTGGGATATATCCGGTTACATGTTACAGAGGAATTATACATTTGCCATTACCTCGACCTGTATGATTCATCGAGTTTAACCGTGATCGTCATAATTTACGGGTGGATAAATTATGGACACGAAATTGGATTTCATGACGGATATGTCTGAATCTAGAGAGTCTCACGAATGAAATATACCTGTAGAGCACTAGGGCAACAATTATAAATAATATTGATTATTTATAAAGTAGTTTAAAGGTTAAACGCAAAATACATGTGTAGGGACCCAATAGTCATTTCCTTAATTTTTGTGTATTTGAATTTAATGTTAGATTAATTCAAATACACATTAATTAATTATCAAATTGAGATATTTGACTAATATTATAATATATATGTATTTGATATTTATTGTAAATATAATACATATATTTAATATATTTGTATTTAATTAATTAATTAATTATTTATTAGTTAAATGATTAATTATTAAAATATAAATATTTAAAGTTATGATATTTACTTTAATGACTCAGTTGCAATTGTGACTTGTTTGAATTATTCATTTAAAGTGTAATGATCAATTTACCAAGTGGACAAGTTGTAATTAATTAAAGCAAATCAAAAAAAATATCCTGATATTTTTCTTATACTCATTTTCGGCCAAGCTAGATGGTGGGAGTATAAATTGTTTTATTTTATTTTAGGGTTTCATTAAGTCAAATCCTTACCAAACTCCATTAAAAGAAAGACAAAGAAGCTTGAGACAAAGAAAAGAAAAATAAAGAAAAAGCTTGGATTTAAGTAAATCTTTCCTACTTACCATTAGAGAGAGAAATGTTCCTCTTGTTGTGGGCTTCATGCTATGATGTTCTCAACTTTTTCTACTCTTTATTCTTTGTGTTTTTGTTTGATGGAAGTTTGTGGATATGGTTAAAGCATGTATAAAATCATAGAATGCTTCTAATATGTTAACATGTATTGTTTTGATGGTTTGAGAAACTTGTTGTCATTCTAGTGTTATGACCCACTCTTAAATGACCTAGATTTGATCTATATTTATTTCATTATGGTGAGGCTTGATTGGTGTGGAAGAAACATGATTGAAGTGTTGTTGGTTTTTGTTAATTGGTTTTAATTTGTCTAATTTGATGAAATTGCAAAAATTTGGGTTTAAGACCACTTCCAAATTGGGGATTTTCATTTATGGCCTGTATTTGGATGTGTATTTATGCATGTAAAATATTGGGTTGATTTGGATTCATTTTCATGTGTTTTGAAAACAAAAATTGCAAAATCACAATTATAGCCACCAATGAGGCTCTCGTCCTTGGGACTCAAATTTGGGGTTTCATGTTGCAATTTGAATTTTGATATGTAGGCCATGTTAAAATCATATTAGAAATGATTTAGAATCATCCAAATTTGTTTTGAACAATTTAGGACTAAAATGAACAAAATACAAAGTTTTGGGTAATTGGTAATTACATAAAAATTTGATTTCTTGTGTAATGTTTCAAAATTGATAATTGGGTAATTAAATAAATAAGTTTATTTAATTGATCCGATAAAAATTTTTGAAATCGGAAAATTTTGTTTTTCCACTGTTCCGCTGCGTTATCGGATTTCCGCCCTAAAACCCATTCAAAATGGTATCAGAGCGAGTCTGATTCTAGGCCCCCTAATATGATTAGCCCTTTAAATTTAATGTTTAATCATGTTTTCTTAACTTTTTACATGCATGTTTTAATCTAATTTGATTAGATTTACGGTGTTATGACACTTAGCGGAAAATCCCTAATTAATAATGTTTAAATGTAATTATGTATTTGATGCGTTATATGGTCCGTCTTGTCAATACGGTTTTATGAATATCTCTCTGTGACTACATCTGAGACCGTGCCTCTGCTATGAGGGTGTATCCGATAGAGATTTATTTATGCGGATGTATATTAATACTAGGTAAATTCAAGGCGAAAGCGGAATCCTGAACGGGACCTAGCTGTCAGGGTTACGCAAGTAGCTTGAGTTTATCATTGACAAGTTTAACCTTGGTACGTCTTTGTGGGCCTGCCTTAGCAGTCAAAAATGAGAAATGACCAGGACCGGAAACCCAGGAGTCACTCGTGAGTGATTGACAAATGGGTTATCTACCTGATGAATATACGTAGGCGAGACCGTGTGGGATGGGCATTTTTAGATTAAAAATCAATGATATAGTTTATGCTTATGATATTATATGAAACTGCTTAATTTTCTGCTAACCATTTTTCGTGATCTATATGATAGATTGCGATGGCGGCACCATCCACTAATCAGTTTGCGCATATGCTTGATGTGAACAAACTCAAGGGCGCTGATAACTTCGCCGATTGGGATTTGGATTTGAGGATTGTCCTCGATTCCGAGAAGTTAGGATATGTTCTTGATGGTCCATTGCCCCTTGCTGTGGCAGAGGACACTACAGCGAAAGAACTCGAAGTCTTCCAAGCTTGGAAGGATGATGATTTAAAAGTTAAATCATCCATCTTAAGTTCTCTTTCACCGGGACTCAAGAAACAATACTATGGCATGTCAGATGCATATAGTATGATGACACGATTAAGACAATCGTTTGAGAACCAAGAACAAGTTGTTGTTCACAAGGTCGCAATGGAACTGTTCCATGCGCGATTGGATGAGGGGCAAGCTGTTAGCCTGAATGTTATTTAGATGATCGATCAATTGAGGAAATATAATCTCATTCTGAATGACATTTCGGTATGAGTGTCATTCTTGGTTCACTCCCAGCTTCTTTAAGCCAGTTCGTGATGTACTTCAACATGAATGGGATTATCTGTACCTACTAAGAGCTGCATAGGATGTTGTTCACGGCGGAGGAAAGAAACCTCAAGAAGGAGTACCGACTCGCCCCCTCCCAGACCTACTTCACTTTCTGCTTCTCTTCCAGATTTGGTCAAGGGGAAGAAGAAGAAAAATGTCTCGCTCCTCAACCACAGGCAAAATAGCAAAGCCCAATAGGGCTTCTGACGATATAAGTGCCATCACTGCAGCAAAGTCAGGCACTGGAAAATGAACTTTCCTCACTACATTGCCTAACTGAGGATTGAGAGAGCATCTACATCAGGTACATTTATTTTTCCAATTATTGATATATATTTGGCTTGTGAAGCCGTTACATACACCTGGATTTCAGATTCTGCTTGTCCCATTCAGATTTGTAATTCGTTGCAGGTGCTGAAGAAAAGTAGGAAACTGAAGCCTGGAGAGATGCAGTTGCGATTCGGGAGTGGAGACTCACTGGATGTAGTTGCAGTGGGAGTATGCGAGATCCTTTTGCTGAATGAGACACGTTTTTATATGAATATTATTTTGTACCTGGATGTGTAGCTAATATTATATCTGATTACCGTATTAATATTAAGAACTGTTCTGTATTAGTATGATAAACGTAATATTCAGATCATTTGTTGTCCAAATAAACATGGTCATTATACATTGAAAACTTCAAAAGATATTTTGAATACTGGAATTAATAATCGTAGTTTACCTGTTGTTAATAATACTGAACTTTGGCATATTCAGCTAGGTCACATATGCATTAAACGCCTTACCCAATTAGTTAGGAATGGTTTGATTCCAGATCTCACCATTGAATCCTATCCAACTTGTGAATAGTTTATTCAGGGTAAGATGACCAAAGCCCCATTTTCAGGCGTTGGACACCGTGCCACTAACTTACTGGAATTCATACATTGTGATGTATGTGGTCCACTAATTCAGACTACTCACAGTGGTTATTAGTACTTCGTTACCTTTACCGATGATTTGTCACGGTACGATTATGTATATTTGATGCGACATAAATCAGAAACCTTTGAAAAGTTCAAAGAGTTCCGAAATTAAGTAGAAAAAAAAAATGGTCAATATATTAAATACCTTCGATCTGATCGAGGCGGCGGAGAATATATGAGTGGTGAGTTCATTGATTATATGAAGGAGAATATGTTTCTCACTCAATATACTCCTCCAGGTACTCCATAGCACAATGGAGTGTCTGAAAGGAGAAATCGAACTTTATTGGATATGGTCTGGTCGATGTTGAGTTTCATAGATTTGCCTTATTTCTTATGGGGCAACTCTCTTTTAACAGCTGCATATCTTTTGAATATGATTCCTTCAAAAGCTGTTTTTACGACACCGTATGAGATATGGTTCGGTAGGAGACCAAATCTTAGTTACATTAAGGTTTGAGGTTGTCCTGCCTATATCAGGGTGACTCAGTAAGATAAGCTTTCGCTTCGAGGGCAAAAGTTTACGTTTGTCGGATATCCTTAGAATACAAAGGGATATCTATTCTATGATATCGAGCATCGAAATGTGTTCGTAGCTCGCTTCGTAAGATTTCTAGAAGTAGAATTTTTGTCAGAAGGTGGTAATCATAGACAAGTTGAACTTGATGAAGTCCAACCTGAAAACAACGAACCAATGGAGGAACCTGAAGTTCAAGTAGATGAATAACCTTCAACACATACACTCCGTAGGTCAGAAAGGGTATCTAGACCTCCTGAACGCTTGTATTTGATACAAGAAAAGAGTCTAGATGTTCTCTTAGTTGAAGAGACAAATTAATTTACCTATAGAGAATCGATGGTAGACATCGACTCCGTGAAATGGAAAAGTGCCATGAAATCTGAGATAGACTCAATGCATGAGAATCAAGTTTGGGACTTGGTTCCGCTTCTCGAATGAATTGTTCCTATCAGTTGTAAATGGGTTTACAAGAGGAAACGAGGGCCTGACGGTAAGGTTGAAACTTACAAGGCACGATTGGTAGCAAAAGGTTACACGCAACGACCTGGCGTCGACTACGATGAAACTTTTTCACCAGTTGCAATGCTTAAGTCTATTCGAATTTTGCTTTCTATAGCTGCGTATCATGACTACGAGATTTGGCAAATGGATGTCAAAACGACTTTTCTAAATGGATTTCTTGATGAAGAAATCTATATGGAACACCCGGAAGGTTTTCCGTCTAGTGAAAACTCGTGTATGGTATGTAAGCTTAAGAAGTCCATTTATGGACTTAAACAAGCTTCACGAAGTTTGAATCTTTGATTCGACGAGATTATTAGATCGTCTGGTTTTCTCAAGAATTCAGAAGAATCATGTGTGTATCAGAAGGCCAGTTGGAGAATGGTCATATTTTTAGTCCTATATGTTGATGACATCCTAATCATTGGGAATGATTTAGGTATCTTACAAAGCGTCAAAGCGTACCTCTATAAGAATTTCTCCATGAAGGACCTCAAAGAATCTTCTTATGTTTTAGGGATAAAACACTATAGAGATAGACAAATGAAGCTGATTGGGTTATCCCAATCAACATAAATAGATAAGATCTTAGAACTGTATAATTTTGGTAACTTTAAGACATCAAACATACCGTTCAGACATGAGATTCATCTTTCAAAGAAGATGAGTCCACAAACAGAAGATGAGAAGGTTAGAATGTCTAACCAACCTTGTGCTTCGTGTTTGGGTAGCATAATGTATGTCATGTTATGTACAAGGCCTGATATTAGTTTCGCTGTTAGATTAACTACTAGATTTCAGTCCAATCCAGGTAATAACCATTGGATGGCCATTAAACATATCCCAAAGTATCTTAAAGGTACTAAGGGTTAATAATTTATGGAGGAAACGAACTGCAAGTTAATGGGTATACGGAGTCCGATTTCCAATCGGATCCCGATGATAGAAAGTATACATCTGGATTCGTATTTACCCTTAAAGGAGGTGCAGTTTGTTGGAAGAGTTCCAAATAGGGATCAACAACAGATTCCACCACTGAGGCTGAATAAATTGCAGCTTCTGAAGCTGCAAAAGAGGTTGTGTGGATAAAGAACTTTATCACGAATTAGGAGTTGTCCTATGTATCAAGAATCTGATTCAGTTATATTGTATACTGGATCCATTGCACAAGCAAAGGAACCAAGAGCGCATCAGAAGTCGAAGCATGTGGAACACAAGTTTCACATCTTTCGAGAGATTGTATCGCGATGGGATATTGTCGTGTGTAAGGTACCGAGTGAAGATAATGTAGCAGACTCGCTGACGAAGGCCATACCTCTGGAGTTGTTTGATAAACATGTGGAGTCGATGAGTATTAGATACAATCGTTATTGGCACTAGAGCAAGTTGGGGTTGGTACTTAGAGCGCCAATTCCCGGTTGTATTTATATATGAATACTACTGTAAAAACATTATTATTATAAATAATATGTTCGCTAATTCCAAATTAACAAATTTTCCGTTGAGTCGTAATTAAATGATTACGACTAGCGAAATCACTATTCACATCGCTAACGATTTAATTCCAAATTAACTCGTTCGCCCGAATTAAAATCTAATTTTAATTCCACGTCGAAATCCAATTTCGTTTAATATATCAAATATATTAATTTCTCGATTAATTCCAAATTAATCGTTATCTCTCTTTTAATGATATTTTATCCCAGATAAAATATCTCCGTAATTAATCCTAGATTAATTTTCTCTCTCATATAATTAATCCCAGATTAATTGAGAGTGCGAGTCATACGTCATCGGTGAATCTTTCGGGAGCGACCCATGAGATCCTCGGATATGTTGGCAGTAAATTCGGTCGTCGGACTATCCGAACACATAAGTACCTCGTACTACGTTTTTACCGATTTACAAGACAATGTTGGCCTCTAGCAAAGCGCCATGCCTACCCGATTCTCCGGAAATATCCTTACAGGAATAAAGGATCTGTATCAGGTGTAGTATACGTAGTAGTTCGTATTTCTATCCAGTATCGGATGATCACGTGCTAGGCCTGGGGCTGGAATTGTGTCTGCCCCGTACGAAGCGCATGTCGGATGTCTGGTAACTAGTCTCTATAATCGGATAAACTTGACCTTGTCATTTTATCCCGATAGCTGCAGCATTTAAGAGAACCAGTTCCGTATCCTACGTGACCATCATCTCCATATGACTGGAGTGACACTTCCGTCTTGACATCACACCCAACACACTACGATTCTCAATATACCCAGTATTGGCGTACACAGAACCTGTTAAAGCCCTGGATGACCTCAACCAAAGTATATTGATTGTCGCAAGTATTAGCGGTGCAAGTCTCAGGTTAAGACCAAATACACATACCCTGATTTCGGACTTCCATAGACACATAGTCATACTATCAATGGAATTCCGAGGGGGTCTATCCAGAGCGAAGCTGTTTCCCGTACCATCGGTAAAACAAAACCTCCTATTACACTTGCATGAGTATCATATACCCAAATATATGAGAACTATGTCGTTGTGCCCTCACAATGCGCACAAGTGTAATACTAGTCTTTTACGCATTTATCGATGTCCAATCTTGACAATGCTCTGACTAGGGATATTTAATGATTTATCCTTCGTGGACTGATACTGTCTCATATCATTCTCCATCCAGGAACAAATCATAGGGACCTCTCATTATTTATACATCTAGGTGATCTAACCACAAATGATAAGAGTGCAATCTCCTTGGTCACATAGTTAATTTGTACAACAACACAGTGATTTGTACAAATAGTGACGCTATGGGTCATAATTGTCCAACAATCTCCCACTTGGCCTATAGCCAGTCACTCGAGTGCTTGACACCCGAACTATGTATTGTTGGCTCAAATTTGCTGAGAAATGCTTTCGTCAGCGGATTTGCATGATTACCATCTGATGCGATTTATTCGATCATCACATCGCCACGATGTATGATCCAAACGAATCAGATGAATAGACGAAGTATGTATCTGGATCGTTGATGAGACCATTAATTCTTTAGCCTGTGCTCAAGCCTAGCTTAGCTGCTAACAGAATTATATCTAATCTAATTAGATTTATGATCGACCCAGAAGGCTTCTATTGCCGCCTCAGCTGAAGCAATAACCCGCATTAGTTGTTTATTCGGTAACAGTATCTTGCTTGGAAGATTTCCAGCTCACTGTTCCGTTATTCAAACTGTATAGTACCGTTTTGCGACTTATAGTCGTCTTATCGGTTTAGGAAACTAGCTACAGTGATCCCAGTCACTTCAAGTTCTCCATCTCCATCGACTAAGACAGCATCCTTAGTTCTCTAAGATACTAACGGATGTTCTTAACATCAATCCAGTGACTATCACTTGGATTGGCCTGTTTGTGAATCCATATGCTCAAAGCGTATTAGACACCAGGTAGCGTACATTTTTCAATGTACGATTCCACAGAGAGTTTTTGAAAGCCAAGCTTTAACCGATTATTATTTTATGGGAATATCATTTCCAAGAAATGACGTATTATCATTATTTTATAGGACAGCCATTGTCAGTGCGCTCCCACTAACCCTCTTATATACACAAGAATCATTTCGTTTTGAACTAAATCATAAACTATTATGATTACATCAAAACTACAATCCAAGAACCTATGTTTGCTTCAATCCAAACATTGATCGAATGACCCGCAAACCTTGTTTGCTAGTTTAGTACGACAAAACCGACAGGATGTTGTAAACATCCTCCAAAAGGTTTCATTTTCAGGAAAGCGATTTTCCCATAATGCTGTCATATTTCATAAATGAAACACGCAGCTTTAGCAATCATTATCCAAATGGATTTACCGTGGCAACAGGAAAAGGTTGAATCATAGTCAACACAATATTGATAACGATACCTTTTCGCTATTAGCCTAGCTTTATTGGTTGGTATTGTAAGAGTTCAATCAAGGTCCCAAGGATCACAAACATGCATAAAAACGAGTTGAATACACAAAGGAGTAAGGCGGAATTCATACTCACATTGATGGGTTTGATGCTAGGAAGAACAAGATGCGATTTATCTTCTTGTAGGTGCTCGGTTTTGACTCCAAAAACAGCAGGGGCTGCTCGGTTTTGATCTTCTTTATTTCTCCAAGAATCGGCCATGCAAGACTCCATTGAAGCTCCAAGCTTCAAGCATTCCAAGCTCACAAATTTCGTTTCCCTATCACCTATATATAACTCAAGGTGTGCTAGCACTTCTCCTTCTTCTTCAAATTCGGTCTAACCAGAATTTTTGGGAGAGAGATTGGCTCAAAGCCGAGAGAAGGGAAGAGAAAAAAATGGCTCCAAGCCAGAGAGAGGAAGAAGAAAACGTTTTGGCTCCCAAAAGTTACCAAAACCGTGTACTGTACACTTAGGTAGAGAGAGAGAAGAAAAAGCTTTTATATATTTCATTTTCTTAATATTTACCAAGTAAATAAAATAAGACATATACTCAACTTTAAATTAAAAGTCAAAAAGGCAAGGAATAAAATAATGTTATATTCCATCTCAAGCCTTTTAAAAGCTTTCAATCATGGCACATCACTATTCACATCACATCTCTTCACTTTATTAAAGTGACAACATGTCATGTCACATCACTCAAAGTGACAAGTGATTTGACAATTGATGTGACTAGTGATTTGACGCTTGATGTGACTTGCGTGCCGTACTCGAATTCGAAATGCGAATGCGCTCGCAATCACTCTCGGGCTCGGGTTCGCTAATTCCAAATTAACGAATTTTCCGTCGCGTCGTAATTAAGTGATTACGCCTAGCGAATTCACTATTCACGTCGCTAACGAATTAATTCTAAATTAATTCGTTCGCCGAATTAAAATCTAATTTTAATTCCGCGTCGAAATCTAATTTCTAATATATATCGAATATATTATTTTATCGATTAATTCCAAATTAATCGTTCTCTCTCTTTAATTAATATTTTATCCCAGATAAAATATCTCCGCAATTAATCCCAGATTAATTTTCTCTCTCATCGAATTAATCCCAGATTAATTCTATCTCTTTCTTCTAATTAATCCCAGATTAATCAAAGTGCGAGTCATACATCATCGGTGAATCTTCAGGAAGCGACCCATGAGATCTCCGGATATGTTGGCAGTAAATACGATCGTCGGACTGTCCAAACACGTAAGTACCTCGTACTACGTTTATATCGATTTACAAGACAAGGTTGGCTTCTAGCAAAGCGCCATGCCTACCCAATTCTCCAGAAATATTCTTACAGGAATATATAGATCTGTATCAAGCGTAGTATACCGTAGTATTGCGTATATTAATCCAGTATCGGATGATCACATGCTAGGCCTGGGGCTGGAGATGTG
>SKCR01012606.1:0-12265 GCA_019454045.1 Zanthoxylum bungeanum
GGCATTATGTATCGTCGTCCCCTAGGTCGCTGAACTAGAGTCATGAGCGCTAATCAATGGTGTCATCATGGCCCTGAAACTAGGATCTAAGGGCGTCATGTAGCACCATCACCTAGTCCTGAAACTACATGTGCACATGGCTGCTGTAACTGGTACAAAACCTTACGCATGGAGGCGTTACGTATCGTTGTCCCCCCATACGCCTAAATTAGTACCTTTGGGCGTTACATATCATCGTCCCCCAAGTCTCTGAACTAGAGTTAGGAGCGCAATTAATAATGTCATCCTGACCCTGAAACTAGGATCTATAGGCATCATGTAACACTGTTCCCCTAGTCCTGAAACTACATGTGTTGGACAGTTATGACCCATAGCGTCACTATTTGTACAGATCATGGTGTTGTTGTACAAATTAACTATGTGACAAAGGAGATTACACTCTTATCATTTGTGATTAGATCACCTTAGATGTATAAATGATGAGAGGTCCCTATGATTTGTTCCTGGACAGAGAATGATATGAGACAGTATCAGTCCATGAAGGATAAATCATTAAATATCCATAGTCAGAGTATTATCGAGATTGGACATCGATAAATACGTAAAAGACTAGTATTACACTTGTGCGCGTTTGTGAGGGCACAACGGCATAGTTCTCATATATTTGGGTATAGGATACTCATGCAAGTGTAATAGGAGGTTGTGTTTCACCGATAGTACGGGAAACAGCTTCGCTCTAGATAGACCCCCTCGGAATCCCATTGGTAGTATGACTATGTGTCTATGGGAGTCCGAAATCAGGGTAGGTGTATTTGGTCTTAACCTGAGACTTGCACAGCTAATACTTACGACAATCAATGTACTTTAGTTGAGGTCGTCCAGGGCTTTAACCAGTTCTGTGTACGCCAAAGCTGGGTATATTGAGAATCGTAGAGTATTGGGTGTGATGTCAAGACGGAAGTATCACTCCAGTCATAGTGGAGATGATGTCACGCAGGATACGGTATTAGTGCTCTTTAGTGCTGCGCAGGCAATCGCGATATTATGACCAGGTCATGTATATCCGATTATAAAGACTAGTTACCAGACATCTGACATGTGCTTCGTACGGGGCAGACACAACTCCAGCCCCAGGCCTAGCACGTGACCATCCGATACTGGACCGACATGCACTATACGATGTATACTACGCCTGATACATATCTATTTATTCCTGTAAGGATGTTTCCGGAGAATTGGGTAGGCATGGCGCTTTGCTAGAGGCCAACCTTGTCTTGTAAATCGGTAAAACGTAGTACTTGGTACTTACATGTTCGGATAGTCCGACGACCGTATTTACTGCCAACATATCCGGGGATCTCATTGGTCGCTTCCAATGATTCACCGATGATGTATGACTCGCACTTTATTAATCTGGGATTAATTCGATGAGAGAGAAAATTAATCTAGGATTAATTACGGAGATATTTTATCTGGGATAAAATATCATCTAAAGAGAGAAAATGATTAATTTGGAATTAATCGGGTAAATTAATATATTCGATATATTAAACGAAATTGGATTTCGACGCGGAATTAAAATTAGATTTTAATTCAGGCGAACGAATTAATTTAGAATTAATTCGTCAGCGACGTGAATAGTGAATTCGCTAGGCGTAATCATTTAATTACGACGCAACGAAAAATTCGCTAATTAGGAATTAGCGAACCCGAGCCCGAGAGTGATTGTGAGCGCATTTGCCTTTCGAATTCGAGTGCGGCAAGCAAGTCACATGAAGCGTCAAATCATTAGTCGCATCAAGCGTCAAATCGATAGTCACTTCAAGCGTCAAATCACTTGTCACTTTGAGTGATGTGACTTGACAACTTGAAAGAGTTGATATGACTTGATGGACATTGATATTGAAGTGTGGAACACTCAAGCTTATTACATTTAATTTGTTGACTTTTTGAAAGTTAAATTAATTAGTAAATCATTTTATATTTTTGGAAAATATATAAACTAAATGATTACAATTTTTGTAATAACACAACACTTTTCATCTCTCTCATTTCCTCTCCATAACTAACGCCCAAGGGGCCATTTCCTTCTCTCTGCTCACTGCCCAAAATGGCGTGAATGAGGGCTGGAATAAACTATTTTTTGAAGCAAAAATCATTAGTGCTAGCACACCGAGAGGCATACGAAGGTGATAGGGAAACACACCCACGAACCGGGAATCGTTTGACGCAATCTTGGAGCTCAAATTCATTAAGAAAAATCTGAAAACAGTTGGCAGTGGACTGGTCACTGCAGTGGCGTTTTTGGAGGTGAAAATCAATTTTGTTCTTCACCAAATCGTCTCAACCGATCGATGTGAGTATTCTGCAACTTCTTCGATTTGTTTTCACACATTTTTCATGCTTGTTTGATGATTTTGGGACCTAATTAGAAACCAACAATGGCATCAAGAGCCTAGGTTCAAGCATGAAATTTTTAGGGCTAAAATTGGGTATTTTGTATTTGAGCATGATTTTATGAAATTGGATGATGAGCATGCTTAATATATGTTGAATTAAGGATTGATTGGAGCAATTTGATGAAATAATGATTGGATCAAATTTTCCCCAATTATTCATGTTGGCTGTGTTAGACAAAATGACCCATAGCGTCACTATTTGCACAGATCATTGTGTTGTTGTAGCAAATTAACTATGTGACAAGGAAATTGCACTCTCATCATTTGTGATTAGATCACCATAGATATATAAATGAAGAGAGGTCCCTATGATTAGTTCCTAGATTGAGAATGATATGAGACAGTATCAGTCCCCGAAGGATTAATCATTAAATATCCCTAGCCGGAGTATTATCGAGACTGGACATCGATAATGCAGAATAGGCTAGTATTGCACTTGTGTGCGTTGTGAGGGCACAACGGCATAGTTCTCATATATATAAGTATCAGATACTTATGCAAGTGCGATATGAGGTCGTGTTTCACCGATAGTACGGGAAACAGCTTCGCTCTGGATAGACCCCTCGGAATCCCATTGGTATTATGACTATGTGTCTATGGGAGGCCGAAATCAAGGTAGGTGTGTATAGTCTTAACCTGAGACTTACATCGCTAATACTTACGATAATCGATAGACTTTGGTCTTGGTGGTACAGGGCTTTAACCGGTTCTGCGTACACCACTTCTGGGTTTATCAGAGAGTCGTAGTGTATTGGGTGTGATGTCGAGACGGAAGTATCACTTCATTCATAGTGGAGATGATGTCACGCAGGATACGGTACTAGTGCTCTTGAGTGATGCGCATCCAATCGGGATATTGTGACCAGGTCATGAATATCCGATTATAGAGACTATGTTACCAGACATCCGATATTTATTCGGACGGGGCAGACACTTATCCAGCCCCAGCCCTAGCACGTGACTATCCGATACTGGACCGATATACACAATACAATGGTATACTACGCTTGATACAGATCTTAATTCTTAGATGAATATACCGGAGAATTTGGTAGACATCGTGCTTTGCTAGGAGCCGACCTTGTCTCGTAAATCGGTAGAATGTAGTACTTGGTACGTACGTGATTCGGATACACCGACGACCGTATTTACTGCCAACGTATCCGGAGATCTCATGGGTTGCTTCCCGATAATCCACCGATGACGCACAACTCGCACTCTTGAATAATCTGGGATTATATAGAAGATAGAGAAAATTAATCTAGGATTAATTACAGAGATATTTTATCTAGGATAAAATATCGTCTAGAGAGAGATAACGATTAATTTGGAATTAATCGGTAAATTAATATATTCGATATATTAAACGAAATTAGATTTCGACGCGGAATTAAAGTTAGATTTTAATTCGGGCGAACGAATTAATTTAGAATTAATTCGTTAGCGACGTGAATAGTGAATTCGCTAGGCATAATCATTTAATTACGACGCGACGGAAAAATCGTTAATTTGGAATTAGCGAACCCGAGCCCGAGTGTGATTGCGAGCGCATTCGTATTTCGAATTCAAGTGCGGCATCGCAAGTCGCATCAAGCGTCAAATCAATCCTCACATCAAACGTCAAATCAAAAGTCACTTTGAGTGATTGATTGATTGATGGATTGATGGATTGACTTGCATCACATCACTTTATTAAAGTGACATGTGAATAGTTGATGTAAGTTGGTGTAATAGTGTTTGGAGGGAAAATCATTTACTTTTGGTTTTATTTAAATCAATTAAGTAATTGTTTTATTATTTTTTTCTTGGAAAATATATAAAGCTTTTTGGAAAAGCTTTTCATAACAAAATTACACACAACTTTCTTCTCTCTCTTTTTCTCTCTTCTCCTCACGCCCAAAACAGAAAATGTGGACTGGTTTTGAAGCCAAAAATGGCGTGAGAAATGGGAAGCAAGAGTTGGGTTTTTGTGGCAAAAACCGCAAGTGCTAGCACACTACGAGACTTGCGAAGGTGGTAGGGAGGTTCACCCATGAGGCGGGACTCATCCGAAAGAGTTTGGAGCTTCGAAATGAGACCCGAAACTGCCAAAGTAGTGAGCACGAACTGCAGCAGTGGGCGCACCAAACCAGTGGGTTTTGCGGCTTCAATCGTCTTCAAATCGACTCAACCGATCGATGTGAGTATTCCGCTACCTCCGTTGATGTATTCACATGATTTTCATTGCTTGTTTGATCTTGGGACCTAGATAATAACCAACAATGGCATCAAGAGCCTAGGTTCAAGCATGAAAAATGTAGGGCTTAAAATTGGGTATTTTGGATTTGAGCATGATTTATGAAATTGGATGATTGAGCATGCTTAGTTATGTAATATTGAAGATGGATTTGATCAATTTCAAGAAAAAATATTTAGAACAATTTTCCCCAAAAATTATATCTTGGCCGAATGTGTAGTCATTTTGGAAATTTGGAATTTTTTCATTTTGGTTCATTGGATGAGTTGTAATGATGTTGGATGATGTACTTGAAGTCAATTAGATTGAATTTTGAATTGAACAAAAATCCCCAATTTGCTTCACTTGGCCGAATGGTATATATGCCCTAATGTCTTGGATTTTTGATTTTATGAACATTGGATGTGTATGGAATCATTTAGGATGTTGATTTAATGTCGATTGTGGGTTTGATTGGATTGAAACCAAATCGGATGTGAAATCCTCCCTTGGCCGAGACCTTTAAGCATGTAATGGGTTTGATTTTTTCATTTATGTGTTGGACATATGATAATGATAATGAGCATGATTAATTGGACTAATATGGTGTTTTGGAAATGTTGATTTAGTTGATTAATCATATAATGCACTTTAGGTAATTAAATTGCGGAATTGGATTCATGAAATTTAATTATTTAGCCTTAAATTGGATTTGGGCTTTCAATGTTGTAATTGGGCCTATTGGGCTTGATTTTATCAAGTTGGGTTTAGGCCAAGTGGATTGGATCCAATTGGGCCCAAAACCTTGACCATAAAGCCCAAATGCGACTAATGAACCTTTAAAGTTCAATTGGGCCTAATGGGCCAAGATTGATTTATGGGCTTATGGGTAAATCTCGGATTGGACTTTGGTTATCGGTTTGACCCGAGTTGACCAAAAGTCCACGCCTTAAGAAATCAATTAAAAGCCCATTGGACTTTAATTGAATTGACGTTGGACGTTATCGGTCTTTGAGACGCGTTACGATTAAATTTGGAATTTAAATCGTAAAAGGTTTATTAATAAAATGTAATGTTTAATTTGGAATTGAATAGTGAATTAGTATTAAGTACATGTTAAATTAGATTTAATAATATAGTTTAATTTAATTCATGAATTCGTACTTTAAGTACTTATTCGCAAAAACGAGTTTGACTCGAACAAAATCAAATCGTTGTTTGAACATTGGATGATCACTTAATTATCAGATTAATTAATTTGATTAGATTGATTGATAGCATGCTTATATGTGTGAATACATGGTTGTGTTGAATGAATAATGTATATCAGATGGATATTAGATGGGTGGGGCAATTTTAGAAATTGTTGTAATAAATTTGATTTATTAAATTGGACCTGCGTGTCCAGCCTTATCACCTTCATCTCTTTGTATTCTCTTCTCACCTATTCCCCTCCATGTAAATGAGGTTTCTTTAGAAGTGTAGTAAGGGTAGACGGGTAGAAGTAATACTAGTGCTAGCTTGAGTGAGAAAGGGAGAGATTTGATCTAGGATCAATGTGTGTAAAGTATCCATCCGCATATCATTATTATTTATTTCATACTTGCTTTATTATGTGTTTAGAATGCATGTTTAAGGGTGTATGATGATGAGACCTTAACAAAGATAATTAAATTGTTAGCCAATTTGCACGCGAAAAACCTCGTTAAATATTAAGCGTTTATTTTCCTTCCATGGAGTGATTCTTACTCAAGATCCGAGATTGGCAGGGGTTGTTGGCCAAAGTCAAGCCCTTGTCCGTCGAAGATGTGTTTTAGTCACGAGGCTTTGTTCCATATCGGTGTCGTGTCCAAGTTGTGGTTTGTTGGCCAAAGTCAAGACCACTTCTTGTCTATTGACATTGATTACGAAGCTTCCATGTCAATGGGTCCGCGCTTGACTGGGATCACT
Organism: Zanthoxylum bungeanum; assembly: GCA_019454045.1. Classification (NCBI taxonomy): domain Eukaryota; kingdom Viridiplantae; phylum Streptophyta; class Magnoliopsida; order Sapindales; family Rutaceae; genus Zanthoxylum; species Zanthoxylum bungeanum. The sequence continues at coordinate 6,625 of SKCR01012606.1, forward strand.
AGGTTTGTTGTGCCAAAGCCAAGGCCTAGTTGATTCAGAGGAAAAAGGTTAGGGTATACATTCGATGTATAGGCATATATAAGATATATGTTTGGGACTTGGATGTCCACCTACTGGATCTAGGAGTTGGATGAGATCCAATTGATCTTCGAGATCTACCTAGTTAATTATCATACAATTTGTTGGCCAAAGTCAAGATTGTGTGATATTTAACGGGATCCTAGCCCACTAGGAAACACGGTTTCCCGAGTACTCGACAGAGGGTTAAAGGCTCGACGAAAAATAGTGGGAGGCAAGTATTGAATTTGCAGCATTCGTTCGAATACTCGCTAAACGCGCTCATCTATTTTACTCGTCATATTAATCAAAAGTATTAGTTGGACTAATATTTTATGTTGTTTTAAAAATATATATAGTTGGACTATATACAAACTCATTCGATATATAGTTGATTTTATAATTGGATTATAGTAATCAATATAATTGAATTAAAATGATAGTTGATTTTATAATTAGATTATAGTAATCAATATTAAAATTATAGTTGATTAAATAATTGGATTATTGTAATCATTATAATGAATAGTACCTTATTAAATTGATTAAATAGTTGGACTATTGAAATCAAGAAAGAATTGAAAAGTTGAATATTTAAAGTATATAATCCTTGGATTAAATGTTTTAAATGATTTAATTTTCATTGCGAATTAATAATAGGTTACTTTATTGGATAAAATAACTTGTTATATCTAAGCCCATAATTAAGCAAATAGTAGAGCATAAAATCTTTGGAAGATTTATGTGATGATGACTTTAGTGCTTAATTTAATATACTTGACAATAAATCTATCTTTAGATTTAAAAGGTATTAAAATTGCAATTAATAATTCTTGGAGAATTAATTGACTATTCTAGTGGAGAAAAGTCAAAGTTTGCAATTGGGCAAGTTGCACAAGGTGCACATCATTTCGATATTCTAAAACCCAAGGCTTGGCCAAAGGTGTGAAATATTGAAAAGTTAATTGACATATCCCAAAGTGACTACCATTTGGATATGGAAGACACGAAGGAATTAAAGAAAGGGCGAGGCTCTAATTAAAATATTTGTCAAAGTTATGTTCACTACTAGTATTGAAATTGGATTTTAAATAGTTAGTGTGGTACATAAAATATATGTATTGATGTTCAGAATCCGCTATGAGCAGGATACTGACTTCAAGCTGAGATTTCTCTGCGAATCGGAAACGGGACGAAAGTCGCTGTTTCGACCGTAGATACCTAAGTTTAGGAACTACCCTTTAGGTATGTACTTAAATTAGGAACTGTTATAATGTAACTAGTTTGACTAGAGACATTATCTCTATATCAGTGTTTAATCAGTTGCGGATAAACTTTTATATTCTAGAACACTAAAGTGTTTTATTATATAAAGATGATACTGAGATAAACACATTAGATGTGAATAACAGAATTTATATTTGAATATAATAAAATCTCAAACATATAAAAATGACAAATAAATAGCTCAAATTGATTTGATCAATAGAGACTTATTTGTGGCAAAATTAGTCTAGGACACAATTAAACGAGACTCGTATATCCACACTTTTGAAGAGTGGGTATTAGGACTGATTTGACTATTCAAATAAGGTCTGCGAATCTAGTTTAATTAGGTAATACCTAAAATACTATTTAACTTTGGTAATAGTATAAGGGCCACCGATCTGTTAGCCCTATTCATGGTGAAGTTAGTGGTGTTGGAAAAAATAACCAAGCCCCAAGATCAACAAGAGCAAACAAAATATATATAAATGAATGAACATATTGAAGTATGGCGGAATCATACTCACAAAAATCGGAATACGGATGCGTTGATGAAAAGAAAACTTCTCCTTTGTGCAGTGATGAATTCGGCCAAGGTGGAAAGTGCAGCTCCAAGCTTTGTTTGATCTTCCGAAGCTCAAGGATTAGTTTCCCATAACACCTTTGTATGATCCCTTGAAGGTGCTAGCCTTTTATTGTGATATTGAATGCACAACTTCTTCAAATCTTGCCACAAAAATTGAAGAAATGGAGAGCCCAAAACTGCATGTAGTTTCGGCAATGTGAGAGAGAGAGGAGTTTTTTTTTTTGTTACAAAAAATCAATTTATATTTATGCCATAATATTTATTAAATTAATAATAAACTTATGACACAAATCATGCAATGGCTTAGAGTGTCAAACACTCAAACTCCATGCAAAACCATTGAGTGTATTGTACACTATCACCATGCAATGTATTAACAATTAAATAATGCATAAAATGACAGTGTCATGTGGGCCCCACACGTTTCCAAATGAAAGTGGCCCACGCACACTAACGCGTTCGTGTTCGATATTTCCGAAATACCGAACTTACGTCGCGACATTAATTAAATCGAATTTAAATAAATAATTGCGCCTAGCGAAATTATTATTTACGTCGCTAACGAATTAATTCTAAATTAACTCGTTTGCCCGAATTAAAATCTAATTTTAATTTCGCGTCGAAATCGAATTTCGATTATTATATCGATATAATAATTTTACGATTAATTCCAAATTAATCGTTCTCTCTCTTTGTATAGTACTTTATCCAAGATAAAGTCTCTCCGTAATTAATCCAAGATTAATTGAGTTTGAATCATACGTCATTGGTGAATCTTCGGGAAGCGACCCCAGAGATCTCCGATATGTTGGCAGTAAATACGGTCGTCGGATTATCCGAACACGTACGTACCTCACCTCGTACTACGTTTTTTACCGATTCACAAGACAAGGTTGGCTTCTAGCAAAGCGCCATGCCTACCCAATTCTCCAGAAATATTCTTATAGGAATATAAGATCTATATCAAGCGTAGTATACCGTAGTATTGCGTATATCGAACCAGTATCGGATGATCACATGTTAGGCTGGGGCTGGAAATGTGTCGCCCCGTATGAAACATATATCGGACATCAAGCAACTGTCTCTTTAAATCGGACAATCCTGACCTGATCATATTGTCCCGACGGTTGCAACCTTTTATAGAGTATACTAGTTCTGTTCCTGCGTGATCATCACCTCCATATGTCTGAAGTGATACTTCCATCTCGACATCACATCCAGTACACTACGATTCTCGATAACCCAGAAGAGGTGTACACAGAACCGGTTAAGGTCCCCAACCACCAAAACCAAAGTTTACCGATTGTTGCAAGTACTAGCGATGTAAGTCTCAGGTTAAGACCATATACACCTACCCTGATGCGGCCTCCCATAGACACGCAGACATACTACCAATGGGATTCCGCGGGGTCTATATCCAGAGCGAAGCTGTTTTCCGTACCATCGGTAAAACACCACCTCCTATCGCACTTGCATAAGTATCCAATACTTAAATATATGAGAACTATGCTGTTGTGCCCTCACAACGTGCACAACGCAATACTAGTCTATTCCGCATTATCGATGTCCGATCTCGATAATACTACTCGACTAGGGATATTTAATGATTAAACCTTTATGGATTGATACTGTCTCATATCATCTCAATCCGGTATTAATCATATGGACTTTCGCCATTTATATATCAAAGTAAATAATATTACAAAACGGCAAAAGGCAATTTCATTTTCACATAGTTAAATTTGTACAATAATACAATATCATTTACAAACAGTGACGCTATGGGACATAATGTCTAACAATCTCCCACTTGGCCTATAGCCAGTCACTCAAGCATCTAATACCCGAACTATGTATGTGTCGTTCAAAAACTTACTGAAGAACAGCCTTCGTCAGCGGATCTGCAATGTTGTCATCTGATGTGACCTTCTCGACCTTTACATCGCCACGATGTATAATCTCCCGAATCAGATGGTAACGTCGAAGAACATGCTTGGACCGTTGATTAGACCTTGGTTCCTTAGCCTGTGCTATAGCCCCGTTATTGTCACAATACAATGGAACGGGCTCAGCTGCTAACGGAACTACTCCTAATCCGATTAGGAACTTTCGGATCCAAACTGCCTCCTTTGCTGCTTCAGATGCAGCGATGTACTCCGCTTCTGTTGTTGAATCGGCAACAGTATCTTGCTTGGAAGATTTCCAGCTCACTGCTCCGTTATTCAAACAAAAATTGTACCCGGATTGCGACTTGTAGTCATCCTTGTCGGTTTGGAAACTTGCATCGGTATACCCAGATACCGCAAGTTCTCGACCTCCATAAATTAAGAAAGCATCCTTAGTTCGTTTAAGATACTTAAGGATATTCTTAACTGCTATCCAGTGACCTTCACCTGGATCGGCCTGATAGCGACTGCACATGCTCAAAGCATATGAGACATAGTCAGGTCGTGTACATATCATGGCATACATGATCGATCCGACTGCCGAGGCGAACGGTATCCGACTTATGTTGTCTCTCTCTTCTGAGTCTTAGGACACATGTCCTTAGACAGAGAGGTACCACGTACCATTGGAACAATCCCCTCTTGGATTGTTCCATGTTGAATCGCTTCAACACTTTATCAATGTATGTACTCTGGGAGAGTCCAACAGCTTTCTAGATCTATCCCGGTAGATCTTTATTCCAAGAATAAAGGCTGCTTCTCCCAGATCTTTCATGGAGAATTTTAATGAAAGCCAAGCTTTCACCGACGTTAGCATGGGAATGTCATTGCCTATAAGCAATACGTCGTCGACATAAAGGACAATAAAAGTAAGTGCTCTCCCACTAACCTTCTTGTATACACAAGGGTCATCTGCGTTTTGCACGAAATCATATTCTTTTATGATCTCATCAAAACGATGATTCCATGACCGTGATGCTTGCTTCAATCCATAAATGGATCGATTTAACTTACAAACCTTTGTTTGCAAGTCTAGGTACGATAAAACCGTCAGGCTGTTGCATATAAACATCCTCCAAAAAGGTTTCCGTTAAGGAAAGCGGTTTTAACGTCCATCTGCCATATCTCGTAATCGAAATATGCAGCTATTGCAAGCATTATCCGAATGGATTTAATCATGGCAACGGGTGATAAGGTTTCGTCATAATCAATACCATATTGTTGACGATACCCCTTCGCTACAAGCCTAGCTTTGTACGTTTGTACGTTGCCATCCATGTCTGGTCTTCTTCTTGAAGATCCATCTGCATCCAATAGGCTTTACGCCTTCTGGTGCATCAACCAGTGTCCAAACTTGGTTGGCGTACATGGAATCCATCTCGGACTTCATGGCTTCTTGCCATAAAGCGGAATCGATATTTTGTTATCGCTTCCTCATACGTAGCCGGCTCATTATCCTCAATAAGATTAATATCTACATGAGGTGAGATCAGGAACCCATACCTCTCAGGTACTGTCTGACTCTCTCTCCTCCGACCTACGCGGTCCTTGTGTATGTGAAGTTGTGGTACAGACTCATCCCGGACGGTCTGTTCTTGTTCCGTCGTTGATTCATTGCCAGGAACAGTATCACTATGATCTTCATCGAGTTCTACTTTCTCCCACTTACCACTGCATTTATAAAATCCTTCTCAAGGAAAAATGCTTGTAGAGCAAACAAATACTTTGTTCTCTGTGGGTGATAGAAGTAATATCCTTTGGTTTCCCTAGGATATCCTACGAAAAG
>SKCR01012607.1:0-12321 GCA_019454045.1 Zanthoxylum bungeanum
CACGTTCGAACGGTAATAGAAGGTTCACGTTCGTGTAGCGTTCGAGAACGCGTTCGAACGGATCCAGGCCTGATGCATGCAACACAAAGAATAAGGACAATAATGTCAAGCTCAGTATGTCCGATTGAACATATCTCGCATTCAACCGAACACACATCAACCGGCGCGGCAAAGCATCGTGGTAAAGGGCTTTAACCCCTCCCCATAGGGGATCTTTCATTGCATTTACTAAGCCTATGCACTCGATTGAATCATGCATACAAAGAATTAAAAACAATAATATCAAACTTAGTATGCCCGATTGAACGTATCTTGGATTCAACCGAACACACATCAACCGACGCGGCAAATCATCATGATAAAGGGCTTTAACCCCTCCCCATATGGGATCTTTCATCGAACTTACTAAGCCCATGCGCTCGATTGAATCATGCATACAAAGAATTAAAAACAATAATATCAAACTTAGTATGCCCGATTGAACGTATCTTGCATTCAACCGATTACACATCAACCGACGCGGTAAACCATCGTGGTAAAGGGTTTTAACCCCTCCAAATAGGGGACCTTTCATCGCACTTACTAAGCCCATGCGCTCGATTGAATCATGCATAATAAGCAACATGCAGAATTCAAGAGACGAAAAATAAATAAACCAAAGCAACACAACACAAAAGAGGGTGCCGTTTACTCAAGCGGTACGTGGAGTTGTATCCCGAGTACAGATCATACTACCGTCCATTCGGAATCGGCTATGAAATTTATGTCCGGGTTTCCATTCGATATACCGCAAGAGTTGACACATCTCTCATTTTATTCCAAAGCCACAACATACAACATCTCATAATTCATGCATATTTATCTACTCAAGGGCCACAACATACATTTCAACATGACAATCATGCAAGCAATATTCAATAAATAATAAAACAGAAAATGAGTGTGGAAAATACCTAAGGTCTAACCTTTTTGCCAACTTTCAGGCTTTCGTTTCACAGACGTCGGACGGGTACAGCTCCTTAACTTCTCTGGTTCACTGGTTTAGCGTCCTAGCCCACTGTTTTGCTGTTTTACTTGCTGTTCGGTCTCCGTTCTGCTGCTGTTCGGCCTCTGTTTTGCTGCTCACTGTTCAGGTCACTTGTTTTGACATTTCAACGGACTGTTCCGAGTGTTTTTTTGTGGGTTTTTGGTGTAGTATTGCGTGATTATTTTAAGGATATTAAGTGCAGTTTTTATGTTACTGGTTTAGGGATTTTATGGACTGTTTGAGGGCTAATAGGAGTGCAGTTTTTTGGTACTGCAGGGAGGTTTATGGGGCTGTTGTTTCGGTGATATAGGAAGGCTTATGAGGCTGTGTTTTTGACGTGCGAAGGGCTGCTGTATTGGTGTATTTTTCGGTGATGTGAGGGAAGGAGATGAAGAGAAATTTGTTGTATTTTTTTGTGTGATATGCGTGAATGGAGAGCTTGGAGAGGGGGGTTGGAAATTCTTTGCTTCTTTTTTCTTGTGATGGGCGTAAAAATTCGGAGGCGGGAATTCCTTGGAGAGGTGTGGTTTATATAGAGAAGGCTAGGGCTTCACCTTGTCTCACAAGGAAGGGATTTTGGCATTAAATTGAGGATTTGATTTGGTATTCAACAAGGAAAGGATTAGATTGAGGGGGGACAAATCCTGGCTAGATTAGGAATACAAAATATTTAATTTGTTATGATTGATTTTAATTTAGTATGTGATTTGTTTAGTTAGGAAGTTAATATATTTGATTTGTCTTAATTAGGTATGATTATATTATGTTTTATTTAATTGGTAAATGGTTTAAATATTTATTTTATATAATTACATTATCTAATAATATTTAATTTAATTTCCCATGTGTTTTAAATGTGTTTTATTAATTGGGATGTGTTTTATGGGCTTTGGGGGGCTAATTGGGCTGGGGTGCGAGGCTAGCAGCAAAACCAGAAACACCGACGCCGTTCGAATGCCCATTCGAACGCTACACGAACGCCCGCAATCTGCTTGACGTTCGAACGAAGTAACGAACGCAGCACTAACGAAGACAGTGAACTTGCGAAATGAATCTAATGACGTACTTATTCTGAATTTCCCCTTCCGACCTCCGTTTCCCGCAATATCCTTAGCTAAAAAGGTAGTGCCTCCAACTGAGACTCATCATCGGGTTTCACATGCGAAAATGCAATGCCTACTGTCGCCCCCACTTTGATGGGACTTGTGCAGTGTGTGACTTTGAACAATCCTATCAAAGTTATGCAATGGATTTTCACTTACCTGGCTCGGCTGTTGCCTCGAGCTGAGTTGGTGCTGCAGTGGACCTCGATCCTGGGACGCATCCCAATAACTACAACCGACAGTGGGGGTACCTCGACCCTGGGCACCTCGACCCAACACCGCTGACAATAGGGACCTCGCCCTCGAACTGATGATGTAGTGGACACCTCGACCCTGGGCACCTCAACCCGGAACTGAACCCCGTTGTCTGTCACTACATGATGCGGCATACCATATCGACAAATGAGGTTCCGAGCTATAAACTTTGCCATCTGTTTTGCTGTAACATTACGGAATGATTCGGCTTCCACCCACTTCGAGAAGTAATCCACTGCCACTACTATGAAGCGATGCCCATTTGATGCATTCGGTCGAACCTCCCCAATCATGTCAATCCCCCATGCTGAGAAAGGCCACGGCTTCGACAACCCGTGCAACTCTGTGTGCGGTAAGTGATTCAAATTACCATGTACTTGACAGTCATGACAGTGCTTCACCATCTTCACGCAATCTGTTTCCATGGTTGACCAATAAAAACCTTGTCTCACTATCTTGCGGGACAGATTCAACCCGTTCATGTGCGGACCACATACCCCGACGTGTATTTCTTCCATTACATGCTGAACTTCTTCTTTTCTCAAACACTTCAACTGAATACCGTTTGCTTGCCTCTTGTACATTTCCCCTTTCAAAGTCACATACTGGGAAGCTAACTTCTGAATGGCTATTCTGTCTTTTCTGCCTGCCCCTTCCGGGAGTTCACCATGTTCCAGATATCTCTGAATGTCATAATACCAAGGTTTACCGTCGTCGACCTCAACTTCCAGAATTCTTTCTATCTCATAAACAGGTCTGCTCGCTGTTGTCAGTATCAACGGTCTCATCACTAACTTTTCTGGATTCTCCCAAGTTGCTGCAAGTGTAGCCAATGCATCTGTCATCTGATTCACTTCTCTCGGTAAGTGCTGAAACTTACACTCGGGGATAACCTGTGCCAACTTTCTGAGGTGAAAAAGGTAAGGTTTCAACCGTTCTTCTTTCAATTCCCACTCTCATCGCATCTGCTGAACTACCAACATAGAATCTCCATAGACTTCCACACTTCCGGCCTTCAAGGCTATCAATGCCGTCAAACCAAAAGCACATGCTTCACTCGGCCATGTTGTTAGTCACTCTGAATGTCAACCTCTTGGCCAAAGGCAAAGTCTCTCCATCGGGGGTTACTATCACGATTCCAATTCCGGCTCCCTTGTAATTCACTGCTCCGTCAAAATACATCTTCCATCTCTGAACTGTTATTGCTTGGATCTCTTCATCTGGAAATTCAAACTTATACTGATCCCCCTCAGCAGGTTGCAATGCCAGAAACTCTGCTACTGCTCGCCCTTTGATCACTTTGGAGGTGAGATACTCAATGTGAAACTCTGTCAGCAATACCAACCATCTGCCCAATTTTCCCACTAGTGAAGGCACCGAATGAAGATATTTCAGAGGATTTTCCTTGGCCACTATCTGGATCTTCTATGACTGGAAATAATACCGTAGTTTTCTGGAAGCCCATACCACTGCGAGATAGATCTTCTCAACTTCCTGATATCGAGCCTCATACGGGAGAATCTTCTTACTCAGATAGTAAACTGCATGCTCTACCCCTGTCTCATCTGCCTGTACCATCATTGCCCCCAGTGCTTCTGATTCTATAGCCAAATACAATATCAAAGGTCTGCCCGGTCTCGGAGGTTTCAATACATGAGGCTTTACCAAGTACTCTCTGATTATGTCGAAGGCTGTCTGACACTGTTCATTCCATCTCACTGGTTGATATTTTCTCAATAGTTTGAAGATAGGCTCACATATTGATGTCAACTTGGCGATGAACCGACTGATGTACTGAATCTTCCCCAAGAATGCTCTGACTTCTTTTTCTGTCCTCGGTGCAGGCATTTCTGTGATTGCCTTGATCTTCTCAGAATCTACCTCTATTCCGGCCATTCCTACTGTATGACCAAGCAATTTCCCTGATGTCACCCCAAACATACATTTCTTAGGATTAAGCCGCAAGTTGTATCTGTCAACCCTCCGAAGGAACCTTTCCAGTGCTTCAATATGCCCAACTCTTGTCTCTAATTTCACCATCATGTCATCCACATAAACCTCAATCTCTTTGTGCATCAAGTCGTGGAAAAGTGTAGTGGCCATCCGCTGATAAGTAGCCCCCGCATTCTTAAGCCCAAACGGCATAACCTTGTAACAATAAGTACCCCACTCAGTAAAAAATGCAGTCTTATGTTTGTCTTCCTCAGCCATGAGGACCTGATTGTAACCTGAAAATCCATCTGCAAATGAATACATAGCAGATAAAGCCGCACTATCAACCAGACCATCTATATGTGGCAGAGGAAAATCATCTTTCGGACAAGCCTTGTTGAGATCTCTGTAGTCTACACACATTCTGACCTTCCCATCTTTCTTCGGCACCGGTAATATGTTAGCCAACAATTCAGGATACTTTACTACTTCCAGGAACCCTACATCTATCTGTTTCTTAACTTCCTCTCTGACTTTCTCAGCCCATTCTGGTCTCATCCGTCGGAGTTTCTGTTTTACTGGCCTCATATTTGGATAAATTGGTATTGTGTGCTGGGCATTGTTTCTGTCTACCCCAGGCATGTCCTCATAGGACCAAGCAAACACTTTGGCATATCTGACCAACACTTCTTCTAGTTTCTCCCTCTCTTCGGAGGTTACTTCACTTGCAATCAGAATTTCCTTGGGGTTCTCAAGTGTACCCAAGTTAAATGCAATAGTTCTGGCTGAACTGATGTCAAATATGCTTGATTCGTGCAGTGTAAATGGAATGACTCAGGCAAGTAAGCAAAAGAGATGTCCTTATTATTGGATAATGCGGAGAAGTACATTCAAACAATCAGGAAGGTAAATGTCTTCATCATCTATAGAAACTTCTTCCTCTGCAATCAGATCTTCCTCAGGCTTTTCGTCCTCTCCCAGAGTCAGGCTCTCCAACTTCATCAGTTCTTCCTCCCAATTCTCTTTTTCTTTCTCCACAATTCTTCAACTATCAGCTTCTTACCCAACATATCCTGGAAGATCTCAAACCCAGGTACCACGATTCCATTAACTTCCACAGGTTCAGGCTCCCCTTGATATCCTGAAGCTTTCACAAAACATTCCATCAATTTCAGGCCCTTTTTCTTGACCTTTGGCTTTTCTTCATCAGACTTGTACCCCAAACCCTTCCGAGTAGTCTGTCCTCTGAAATCTGGTAATTTTGAACCTTTACCCAACTCAAACTTCATTTTCTCCATAATCCTAGCCACCCTAGGATCCACCCACTCCTCAAAAGTAGGTGACACCTGAAACCTCGTGAAAGGTTGTATCTCCAAGGCAGCCACGACATTATCTAACTCAGCCCGGATGGTAACAACTTCTCCCTCATACGGGAACTTGATCATCTGATGCAAAATGGAAGGCACGCCCCCAAGTTTGTGAAACCAAGGCCTTCCCAACAATAGGCGAAAGTAGCCGGGATGTCCAGTACTGTGAACTCAACCTCATCTTCAATCGGTCCTACCTTGACCATAGCCACAAAGGTACCCTCAACTCCCATTTTACTGTCATCATAAGCCTTAATAGTCATACTGGAGGGGTCCAAGTCTGTTGCTTTCAAACCTAATCTTGCCAGAATTTTCAGTGGGCACACATTGATGGACGAACCGTCATCCACCATCACACATGAAGTTCTCTTGCCCCTCACCTCGGCCCTGATAAATAGAGGCCTATTATGATTTCTTCCCTCCGCCGGGAGTTTATCCTCAGAAAAAGATATCTGCAAAGCTTCTTTCTGAACAGACCCAACAAACATCGCATGGTTGGCGTCTTCCGGTACCACAATCTTGCTCAAGGCCTCAACCATAGCCTGCCTATGCTCCCGAGATGCACATAACAGTTCCCAGATACTCACTTGTGCTCTAGTCTTCCTCAATTGCCTCAGCACTATATCCCCCTTAGTATTTTCGACAGTCTCAACCACTTCTCTACCATCCGTCAAAATTTCCTTACCCTTTTCTGCCATATCATCGTAAAAACGACCGCTGCGCGTCATTCCCCTCATTTCTTCCTCATCACTACTAGAGAAATCAAGCCAAAAGTTTTTTCCCTGCTCAAACTCATCTTCACTAGTACTATCCCAGATTCCCAGGCAAAAGGCTTGAGGGTGAAAGGATTTTAGGACAAGGTATTCTTGGAGGCAGAATTGATCATATAGGCTGGTGATGGTACGGCATGGTAATTGGGTAAGGGGTTTCTGTGTGTGTCAGACTGTTCTGTTTCTGGGTCAGGTATTTTCTTGGAGTCTATCAGGTCTTGGATTTCATGGCAGAGTCGGGCGCAATTGTCAGTGTCATGGCCTTTTTGTTGGTGAAAGTGACAGTAAAGGCTTAGGTTATAATGTGATGGTAGGGGATTGGGTAATGGTTTGGCTTCAAAGGGTTTTAAGAGCCATTGCCTCTTCAATTTCTCTAGCACTTTGGACAGGGGCCTTCCCAAGTTGGAAAACTGCCGGTTTCAGATAGCGGCAATCTCAGCAGAAACGGGCTTTGTTCCCGATGTTCCCCCAACGGGCCTCCTGTTCAGACCATAGAATTTTCTGTTTTCCGCCTCTTCGTCTTCAATGTCCATGACAGTCTCCCTCAACTGCCGAAAGTCTGTAATCATGGAGGTCATCCTCCTCAACTTGCTGTAAATGGAGGGCCTGGTGCCCTTGATAATCATTTTAATCTGGTCCTTCTCCGAGGGCCTAGTCTGCATCTTCAACAACTGACCCTCCACCGGTCCACATACTCCTTAAAACTTTCCTCCGCTTTCTGCTTAACATTCTCCAGATCACGGAGTGACAGATCGATCTCTAGGTCAGTGACATACTGCTTCAAGAAGGCATCCGCCAACTCCCTCCAATCTTCATTCACTTTCTTCTCCAAACTGTGGTACCACACCACGGGAGCTCCCTCGAGCGACATTCCAAACATTTTCTGCACTTGGCGCTGAGACTGGCCAACTGAACTCATGACTGATACAAACTGTCGGAGATGCACCCTTGGATCCCCATTCCCATTAAACTTAGCCATATCAGGCATCTTGAACTGTGCCGGCAACTGTTCCTCGAAAGTCAGTGTGTCATAATCCAGCAGATCCTCATTCTTACCCCTCATCTTGCGGGTAACCGACTCAACCTGATCCCGAAGTTTCTGTAACTCTGCCTGAGACCCAGATACTCTGGCTGCTGCATACTTTGCCATATCATCATCAAAAGTGGGGATATCATCCCCCAACCCATTCGGAGGCCCCTCACGCCTCACATTCTCAGAAATTCCCCCAGCACGGGGCACAACCATACCAGCCACAACAGTAGTCAAAGCTTGCAACTGTTCAGTGACCTTGGCGAGACTATTCTCTAACTGATCCATATGGTATACCTCATTACCAGATTCACTCATGACTGTTACTGTTCTTTTAATGAGCCTTGTCCCTTCTCTAACCCAAACGGTATCTATGATGTCTTTTTTTAGACATAGAGGGTGTTAACATGATGTATGCATGAGGTGCATGAGATGCAGGTAACATATATAACATACTAAATTAAAATTAAAATTTTCAAACAATCAGACCATTATCATTTTAGAAGCTTTCAGGCTAATTTTTATAGGAGTGAACTCATCCCAGTTTAAATGGCCCAATGAGTTCACATCTCATGACAAAGAACCCGACTAAATCCAAATGGTAACGTTCCGAACACAATCACAAAGCGGCCCATCAATCACTTAGAAGCCTTTGGCCCAATCGTCATAAAATACATTCTTGTCCCAGTTTAAATGGCCCAACAAGCCCATATCCCATGTCAAATGGTCCAAATGGATCCAAACGGTGATGTTCCCAAACATAAGCATAAAAGATAATGCAAACATAAAGTAATAATTTCTATGGAATGACCCATCAACATTTCAGAAGCTTTGGGCCCAATGGTCATAAGGTACGAACTCGCCCCAATTTAAATGGCCCATAGTCCGCATTTCTGACAGTGGTCCAACTGCATCCAAATGAGGATGGTCCACTAGCACAACTTAAGGAAATAATTGTTACTTTAACCATACAAACCCGGTCTATGGGTGGGTTCACAAGAGTATAGACAAAGGCTCTCATCGGCGAAGGATGGCCCACAACTAGGTCTCCCCAATCAAGGGTTCGAGCGACCAAGTGAGCACCCATTTTTTATACAAAGGTACGTGCAATTAGCTATGGTGTGTGACGGAATGTCAAATGGATTTCCCGTTGTAGATTCCCCAGAGGGAAGGTGGAGCGAGGCTCACTTAAATACCAAAGCCTCTTAGGCTCTTATCGCTTGGTATCAGGAATAAACAACGAGTCCTCCAAATTAGTCCATCACAATAGGCTACGAGTAGATGGCCATATAGGTGCCTTCACAGCTTTTCCTTCTAGAAAGGTAGTGAATGAATGAAGACACCAAACCATTACCTAGCCTTAAAATGCCTTTGATTAAACCCCCATTTTATCCACTATAGACACGGTCAATTAAAACATAAATCCAAACATTACAAGACAATATTCGGGGCTGATTCTCTATCCCAGTGGAGTCGCCAGACTGTGGGAACACAGGAACTGGGCGACGCATGCTGTCCCGGGCTCGCGGCCCGGTCGGGAGTACGGAGTAGCCACGAGGGACTAAACCGGAGAATAATGGAGTCGCCACCCGGTGTGAACCGGGAAAATGAGATTTAAGGCCGCACTCACCCCTCGCAAGGGAAGACCTCAAACCGTTGGGTTCGGAATGGTCCCTTACTTATGTCACTTGTAATGAAAGGATTTATGTAATAATTTAATCTGGCTTAAGTAGCACTTATTTCCAAGAGTATCATGCTTTTAAATTCACATGTACAAAAGAAAACTTACACCTAAATTTACATATATTTCACATATAAGATTGTATGCTTGAAAGTAAATCAAAGGAACGAAAAACATACAACTTCATTGGCATATTATATTCAAGAAAACACAAGCACATATACTAACCACGCAATCACACATGTGAGCACCTTCTCAAGTGGTACGTGGAATTTTATCCCAAGTACAGACCGTACTACCGTCCATTCGGAATCGGCTACGGAATTTATGTCTGGGTTTCCATCCGATATACCATAAGAAATAATACTCAAATATTATCAAGACATAAGCATATGAAGCGTAATATATTAAACACATTGTACTCATACATATGGGATAGCTACTAGGAAAACTATGTATGAAATCTGATGAAAATGACTCAGTTCAGGGGTGTGCGTTCGTGTAGCGTTTGAAAATGCGTTCAAACGGTAAACAGAAGGTTCGCGTTCGTATAGCGTTCGAGAACGCGTTCAAACGGGACCAGACCTGATGCATGATAAGACTAAGAAAGTGCGTGTGCGTTCGCGTAGCGTTCGAGAACGTGTTCGAACGGTAAACAGAAGGTTCGCATTCGTATAGCGTTCGAGAACGCATTCGAACGGAACCAGACCTGATGCATGATAAGACTAAGAAAATACGTGCGCGTTCGCGTAGCGTTTGAGAACGCGTTCGAACGGTAAATAGAAGGTTCACGTTCATGTAGCGTTCGAGAACGCGTCCGAACGGAACCAGGCCTGATGCATGCAACACAAAGAATAAGGACAATAATGTCAAGCTCAGTATGTCTGATTGAACATATCTCGCATTCAACCGAACACACATCAACCAGCGCGGCAAAGCATCGTGGTAAAGGGCTTTAACCCCTCCCCATAGGAGATCTTTCATTGCACTTACTAAGCCCATGCACTCGATTGAATCATGCATACAAGAATTAAAAACAATAATATCAAACTTAGTATGCCCGATTGAACGTATCTTGCATTCAACCGAACACACATCAACCAGCGCGCAAAGCATCGTGATAAAGGCTTTTAACCGCTCCCCCATAGGGGATCTTTCATCGTACTTACTAAGCACAAGCGCTCGATTGAATCATGCATACAAAGAATTAAAAACAATAATATCAAACTTAGTATGCCCGATTGAACGTATCTTGCATTCAACCGAACACACATCAACCGGCGCGGCAAAGCATCATGGTAAATTGTTTTAAAACCCTCCAAATATGGGACCTTTCATCGCACTTACTAAGCCCATGCGCTCGATTGAATCATGCATTAATAATCGCAACATGCATAATTCAAGAGACGAAAAATAAATAAACCAAAGCAACACAACACAAAAGAGGGTGCCGTTTACTCAAGCGTATGGAGTTGTATCCCGAGTACAGATCATACTACCGTCTATTCGGAATCGGCTATGAAATTTATGTCCGGGTTTCCATCCGATTACCGCGAGAGTTGACACATCTCTTATTTTATTCCAAAGCCACAACATACTAATCTCATAATTCATGCATATTTATCTACTCAAGGGCCACAACATACATTTCAACATGACAATCATGCAAGCAATATTCAATAAATAATAAAACAGAAAATGAGTGTGGAAAATACCCTCAGGTCTAACCTTTTTGCCAACTTTCAGGCTTGCGTTTCACGGACATCGGAAGGGTACAGCTCCTCAACTTCTCCGGTTCACTGGTTTAGCGTCATAGCCCACTGTTTTACTGTTTTTCTTGCTGTTCGGTCTCCGTTCTGCTGCTGTTCGGCCTCTTTTTGCTGCTCACTGTTCAGGTCACTTGTTTGACGTTTCAACGGACCGTTCCGAGTGTTTTTTGTGGGTTTTTTGTATAGTCTTGTGTGATTATTTTAGGATATTAAATGCAGTTTTTATGTACTGGTTTAGGGATTTTAGGGACTGTTGAGGGCTTATAGGAGTGCAGTTTTTTCGGTATCTGCTGGGAGGTTTATGGGGGCTGTTTTTCGGTGATATAGGAAGGCTTATGGGGTGTGTTTTTGACGTGCGAAGGGCTGCTGTATTGGTGTATTTTCGGTGATGTGAGGGAAGAAGATGAAGAGAAATTTTTATATTTTTTTGTGTGATATGCGTGAATGGAGAGTTTGGAGAGGGGGGTTGGAAATTCTTTGCTTCTTTTTTTCTTGTGATGGGCGTAAAAATTCGGAGGCGGGAATGCCTTGGCGAGGTGTGGTTTATATAGAGAAGGCTAGGGCTTCACCTTGTCTCACAAGGAAGGGATTTTAGCATTAAAAGGAGGATTTGATTTGGTATTCAACAAGGAAAGGATTAGATTGCGGGGGGACAAATCTTGGCTAGATTAGGAATACAAAATATTTAATTTGTTATGATTGATTTTAATTTAGTATGTGATTTGTTTAGTTAGGAAGTAATATATTTGATTTGTCTTAATTAGGTATGATTATATTATGTTTTATTTAATTGGTAAATGGTTTAAATATTTATTTTATTTAATTACATTATCTAATTAATATTTAATTTTAATTTCCCATGTGTTTTAAATGTGTTTTATTAATTGAGATGTGTTTTATGGGCTTTGGGGGGCTAATTGGGCTGGGGTGCGAGGCTAGCAGCAAAACCAGAAACACCGACGGCGTTCGAATGCCCATTCGAACGCTACACGAACGCCCGTAATCTACTTGACGTTCAAACGAAGTAACGAACGCAGCACTAACGAAGACAGTGAACTTGCGAAATGAATGTGATGACGTACTTATTCTGAATTTCCCCTTCCGACCTCCGTTTCCCGCAATATCCTTAGCTAAAAAGGTAGTGCCTCCAACTGAGACTCATCATCGGGTTTCACATGCGAAAATGCAATGCCTATACTAGTGGTATTGGGATCTTACGTATCATCATCCCCCAAGCCACTGAACTAGAACTGGGGGTGTGAATCTATGCTACCCTCCAAGCTCTGAATCTAGGATCTAGTAGCTGTTAGACATTGTGTCCCATTGCGTCACTGTTTTTAAATGATATTGTATTATTGTACAAAATTAACTATGTAATAATGAAATT
>SKCR01012608.1:0-12240 GCA_019454045.1 Zanthoxylum bungeanum
ATGAAGATCCTTCAATTTCTTCATCAAATAAAGTAACTTCTTAGTTTCAGGACTATCCTGAAATTTATTCCCAATTTGAAAATTAAAGTCGTCTAAACACATTTTCTCTAGGATAATGTTTCAAACACTAATCTTTCAATTTTATCTTGATTCTAATAGTCCAACTATTTAATCAACGATTTCAGGTGCAATCTAATGTAATGATTACTATAGTCTAACTATATAACTTATTACAATTTTATTGGTTAAAATCAAAATATATTGAATACTATAATCCAATTATATAATCATTATAAAGATATGGTAAAATCCAAATATATTGATTACTATAATCCAATTATATAAATCCACTATAATTGAAGGGTAAATTCAAATATATTGATTACTATAATCCAATTATATAATCAACTATAAATGAAGTAGTTTGAATACAGTCTAACTGTTAAATTAAAACAACTATTAAATATTAGTCCAACTAACATTTATTTGACGAATGATATTTGATTGAGCGGTATGGCAAGTATCTAAACGAATATTGCAAATTTAATTCTTGACTCCCACTATTTTTTTGTGAGCCTCTAACCCTTTGTCGAGTACTCGGGAAACCATGTTTCCTAGTGGGCTAGGATCCCGTTAAATAACACACAATCTTGACTTTGGCCAACAAATTATATGATACTTAACTAGGTAGATCTCTAAGATCAATTGGATCCTATCCAATTCCTAGATCCAGTAGGTGGACATCCAAGTCCGAAACATATATCTTATATATGCCAATATATCGAATATATTACTACCTAATTTTTCCTCTGAATCAACTAAGCCTTGGCTTTGGCACACACAACTTAATGATCCCAGTTAAGCGGAACCTATTGACATGGAAAGCTTCGTAATCATGTCGATAGACAAGAAGTGATCTTGACATTGGCCAACAAATCACGACTTGGACAAGACACCGATTTTGGAACAAAACTCTCATGATTCAAACACAATCTGCAATTGACAAAGGTCTTGACTTTGGCCAACAAACCAATGCCAACTTTGGATCTTGAGTAAGAATCACTCAACGGAAGGAAAAACGCTTAATATGTTTTGAGGGTTTTTTCGCGTGCAAATTGGAAACCAATTTATTATCTTTAATTATGTCTCATCATCATATTGTTGGTTTTAATCTAGGTCCCAAGATCAAACAAGACATGAAAATCAAGCATGAATACACCAATGAAGATAACGGAATACTTACATTGGTTGGTTGAGTCGATTTGAAGACGATTGAAGCCAATATGTTCACTGTTTGGGCGCATGAACTGCAGCAGTCCACTGTCCTCCATCTTCTGTTTTGAGCTGCGAAAATGAGCTTCTAGATTCGTCGGATGGATCCCGTCTCATAGTCGAACCTCCCTACCACCTTCGCAAGACTTGTAAGTGTGCTAGCACTTGATTTCTCACCATGAAAAATCACTCTTGCTTCCCTAAAGCTCACGTTTTTCTGGTTCAAAACCGTGAAGAAATGTTTCTTGTTTGCGTGAGAGGAAGAGAGAAAATGTGTCTTCGCCATTTTATTTTTGTTTTACCAAAAACGTAAGTAAGAAAGAGAGAAGCAATGATGTATTCATTAACCAAAAAATGAATTTTTAGATAAAAACTCTTCAAAAACCGTGAAAAGCATTTCCCTCCAAAAATTCATCATCATCACACATAGAGAATAGAGACAATGTATCATCCCATAAAGGTGACTAGATACATCCATCATCTATTCGTGTCAAGTGATGAGATATCGCGATGTGATTTGCGGATACCACTCGTTTCAAAATACGAATGTGTCCGCAAACACTTTCGGGCTCGGTTTCGCTAATTCCGAATTAACGCATTTCCGTCGCGACGAGAATTAATTAATTTCGCGCCTAGCGAAATTACTATTCAGATCGCTAACGAATTAATTCTAAATTAATTCGTTCGCCCGAATTAAAATCTAATTTTAATTCCGCGTCGAAATCTAATTCGTTTAATATATCGAATATATTAATTTAATCGATTAATTCCAAATTAATCGTTATCTCTCTCTAGACGATATTTTATCCTAATTAAAATATCTCCGTAATTAATCCTAGATTAATTTTCTCCTCTTCTAAATAATCCCAGATTATTCAAGAGTGCAAGTTGTGCGTCATCGGTGGATTATCGGGAAGCGACCCATGAGATCCCCGGATAAGTTATAGTAAATACGGTCGTCGGAGTATCCGAATCACGTACGTATCAAGTACTACGTTCTACGTTCTACCGATTTACGAGACAAGGTCGACTCCTAGCAAAGCACCAAGTCTACCTAATTCTCCGGACATATCCATTAAAGAATATCAAAGATCTGTATCAAGCGTAGTACAATTGTATTGTGCATATCGGTCCAGTATCGGATAATCACGTGCTAGGGCTGGGGCTGGATAAGTGTCTTCCCCGTCCGAAGCACATATCGGATGTCTGGTAACAAGTCTCTATAATCGGATATACATGACCTGGTCACAATATCCCGATTGGTTGCGCAACACTCAAGAGCACTAGTACCGTATCCTGCGTGACATCAACTCTAATATGACTGAAGTGACACTTCCGTCTTGACATCACACCCAATACTCTACGACTCTCTGATAACCCAGAAGTGGTGTACTCAGAACCTGTTAAAAGTCCCCTACCACCAAAACCAAAGTTTATCGATTATCGTAAGTATTAGCGATGCAAGTCTCAGGTTAAGACTATACACACCTACCTTGATTTCGGCCTCCCATAGACACATAGTCATAATACCAATGGGATTCCGAGGGGTCTATCCAGAGCGAAGCTGTTTCCCGTACCATCGGTGAAACACGACCTCCTATCGCACTTGCATAAGTCTCCAACACTTATATATATGAGAACTATGCCGTTGTGCCCTCACAACGCACACAAGTGCAATACTAGCCTATTCCACATTATCGATGTCCAGTCTCGATAATACTACGGCTAGGGATATTTAATGATTAATCCTTCGTGGACTGATACTGTCTCATATCATCTCAATCCAGGAACTAATCATATGGACCTCTCTTCATTTATATATCTATGGTGATCTAATCACAAATGATGAGAGTGCAATTTCCTTATTACATAGTTAATTTGCTACAACAACACAATGATCTGTGCAAATAGTGACGCTATGGGTCATATTATCCAACAATCTCCCACTTGGCACATAGCCAGTCACTCAAGTGTCCCACACCTGAACTATGTACGGTTCGCTCAAATTGCTGAGGAAAGGTTTTCGTCAGCGGATTTGTTTGATTATCGTTTGATGCGATTTATACGATCATCACATCGCCACGATGTATGATCCGAAAGAATCAGATGATATAGAAGTATATATCTGGATCGTCTATGAGACCTTTAATTCCTTAGCCTGTGCTGACGCCTAGCTCAGCCGCTAACAGAACTATATCTAATCTAATTAGATTTATTTTCGACCCAAATGGCTTCTATTGCTGCCTCAGCTGCAGCAATAATCCGCATTTGTTGTTTATTCGGCAACAGTTATCTTGCTCGGAAGATTTCAAGCTCACTGTCCCGTTATTCAAACTTTATAGTACCATAGTATTTAATTGTTTGGAAACTTGCAGCAGTGATCCCAGTCACTTCAAGTTCTCCTTCTCCATAGTTTAAGACAATATCTTTAGTTCTCTAAGATACTAACAGATGTTCTTAACTTCAATCCAGTGACTATCACTTGGATTGACCCGATCGTGACTCCATATGCTCGAAGCGTATGAGACACCAATACAAGTACATTTTAAATGTATAATTTCCCAGAGAGTGTTAACAACTCCAAATCTATCCCAGTAGATTTTTATTCCTTGAATAAAGGTTGTTACTCCTCAGAATTCTACGGAGAATTTCTATTGAAAGAATATCCATGAAAGCCAAGCTTTTACCAATTGTTTTATGGGAATTTCACTGTCAGTGTGCTCTCCCACTAACCTCCTTATATACACAAGAATTATTTCGTTTTGAGTCAAATCATAAATTATTATGATTATTTCAAAACGTCAGTTCTAAGAACCTTATGCTTGCTTCAATCCAAACATTGATCGAATAACCCGCAAACCTTGTTTGTCGGTTATACAAAATCGTCAGAATGTTGTAAACATCCTCCAAAAGGTTCCTTTTCAGGAAAGCGATTTTGATCTACAACTGACACATTTCTAAAATGAAATATACAGTTATCAACAAGCATCTTCAAAATGGATTTATTATGGCAACAAGTAAAAGGTTGAACCGTTATTAACATAATGTTGATAACGATACCTTTTCGTCAAAAGCCCAGCTTTGTACGTTGGTATGTTGCCTTCCATGTATGTCTTCCTTGAAGACGTTTAATGTACCAATAGGCACAATGCCTTGTGGTACAACTAGTATCCAAAATAGTTGTTATACATGGAATCCATTTCGGACTCATGGCACTTTGCCATAACCGGGAGCCGATACCTCGTATCACTTCCTCAAACGTAATCGGTGGATATACCTTCACAAGATTGACATCTTTATGAGGTTAGATCAGAAACCCATACCCTAGTTGTTTTCTGACTCTATCCGATCTACGAAGTTCTTGTGTATTTGAAGATTAATGGTATAGATTCATCTTTGATGAACTGTTTGTGTTCCATTAAGGACTTCGTGCCTAGAACAGTATTACTCCGATTTTCATCGAGTATCATTATCCTCCCACTGACCACTGCATATCGGTATTCCTCTCAGGAAAACCGCATGGTGAGCAACAATCATATTGTTCTCATGTGAGATTTATAAGTACTATACTTAAGGTTTCCCTTAGGATACCCTATATAGGCACTTATCCAATTGGGTCTTTTAGTTTGGTATCATCCAAACGTTATGCCTGGCATACCCAAATTATCAGGAATAAGAAACCTTGTTTCTTCCCTGTTCATATCCTATATGACATCTGTCAAACAGATTTAGAGGGAACCTTATTCTAAATAAGTTTTGCACTGTTAATACATATCCTATTGAAGGAAACAGTAGCTCAGAGCGACTCGTGATAAACCTTATCTTGTCCAACAAAATTCAGTTTTTAGTTCGGACACACCGTCAAACTGACCTGTCACGAGAGGAGTCCTCATATGAAAGAATACTGTACTCTTTCATTTATGTATGAAACTTAATGCTTAAGTATTTTCATTACGGTCTTACCGCGATGGTATAATACTATAGCCGATCTGTTTATCTACTTCGTGTCGAAACTCTAAAAGTTTCCGAATTGTGTTCTTCAAAAGAAACACATGACCATAACGTGATGCTACATCCGTCAAGGTCACGAAATATTCATGTTCACATCTAGCCTAGCTAGATATGGGCCCACTAACTTTATCATGAATAGGGCTAACAGATCGGTGGCCCTTATACTATTACCAAGTAAATAGTATTTTAGGTACTTTACCTAATAAACTAGATTCGCATACCTTATTTGAATAATCAAATCAGTCCTAGTACCCACTCTTCAAAAGTGTGGATATACGAGTCTCTTTTAATTGTGTCTTAGACAACAATGCCACAAATAAGTCTCTATTGATCAAATCAATTTGAGCTATTTATTTGTCATTTTATATGTTTGAGATTTTTCTTTATATGCAAAATATAAATTCTGTTATTTACATCTAATGTATTTATCTCAGTATCATCTTTATATAATAAAACACTTTAGTGTTCATAATATAAGGTTTATTCCGCAACGGATTAAACACTGATATAGAGATAATGTCTCCAGTCAAACTAGTTACATTATAACAGGTTCCTAATTTAAGTACATACCCAAATGGTAGTTCCTAAACTTAGGTATCTACGGTCGAAACAGCGACTTTCGTCCTGTTTCTGATTTGCAGAGAAATCTCGGCTTGAAGTCAGTATCCAGCTCATAGCGGATTCTGAACATCAATACATATATTTTATGTACCACACTAAGTATTTAAAATCTAATTTCAATACCAGCAGTGAACATAACTTTGACAAATATTTTTAAAGTTAGAGCCTCGCCCTTTCTTTTCAATTCATTCGTTTCTTCCATATCCAAATGGTAGTCACTTTGGGATATGTCAATTATCTTTTCAATATTTCACAAACCTTTGGCCAAGCCTTGGGTTCGGAATATCGAAACGATGTGCACCTTGTGCAACTCGCCCAATTGCAAACTTGACTTCTCTCCACTGGAATAGTCAAATCAATTCTCTAAGAATTATTAATTGCATTTTAATACTTTTAAATCTAAAGATAGATTTATGATAAGTATATTAATTAAGCACTAAAGTCATCATCATATAAATCTTCCAAAGATTTTATGCTCTACTTATTTGCTTAATTATGGGCCTAGATATAACAAGTTATTTTATCCAATAAAGTAACCTATTATAATTCTCAATGAAAATTAAATCATTTAAAACATTTAATCCAAGGATTATATATTTTAAATTTCAACTTTTCAATTCTTTCTTGATTTCAATATTCCAACTATTTAATCAATTTTAATAAGGTACATTTATTTAATGATCACAATAATCCAATTATTTAATCAACTATAATTTTAATATTGATTACTATAATCTAATTATAAAATCAACTATCATTTTAATTCAATTATATTGATTACTATAATCCAATTATAAAATCAACTATAATTTGAATGAGTTTGTATATAGTCCACTATATATATTTTGAAAACAACATAAAATATTAGTCCAACTAATACTTTTGATTAATACGATGAGTAAAATATAAATGAGCATGTTTAGCGAGTAATTGAACGATTGTTGCAAATTCAATACTTACCTCCCACTATTTTTCGTCGAGCCTCTAACCCTCTGTCGAGTACTCGGGAAACCGTGTTTCCTAGCGGGCTAGGATCCTGTTAAATAACATACAACCTTGACTTTGGCCAACAAGCTGTATGCTATTTAACCAGGTAGATCTCACAGATCAATTGGATCCAATCCAATTCCCAGATCCGGTTAGGTGGACATCCAAGTCCTAAATATATTACATATGCCAATGTATCTAATACATTTTCCTAACCTTATCCTCCGAATCATCTAGGCCTTGGCTTTGGCACAACAAACCTAATGATTCCAGTTAAGCGGGACCCATTGACAAGGAAAGTTTCGTAATCATGTCGTTGGACAAGAAGTGATCTTGACTTTGGCCAACAAATCACAACTTGGACAAGACACCGATGTGGAACAAAACCCTCATGATTCAAATACATCCATAATTGACAAGGTCTTGACTTTGGCCAACAAACCAATGCCAATCGGATCTTGAACAAGAATCATTCAATGGAAGGATAATCGCTTAATATAGAACGAGGGTTTTTTTGCGTGCAAATGGGCTACCAATTTAATTATCTTTGTTAAGGTCTCATCATCATACACCCTTAAACATGCATTCTAAATACATAATAAAGCGAGTATGAAATAAATAATAATGATATGCGGATGGATACTTTACACATTGATCCTAGATCAATCTCTCCCTTTCTCACTCAAGCTAGCACTAGTATTACTTCTACCCGTTACACTACACTTCTAAAGAAACCTCATATACATAGAGGGGAATAGGTGAGAAGAGAATACAATAGAATAGAGGTGATAAGGCTGGCCACGCAGGTCCAATTTAATAAATCGAATTTATTACAACAATTTCTAAAATTGCCCACCCGACTAATATCCATCCGATATACATTATTCATTCAACACAACCACATATTCATACACATAAGCATGCTATCAATCAATCTAATCAAATTAATTAATCTGATAATTAAGTGATCATCCAATGTTCAAACAACGATTTGATTTTGATCGAGTCAAACTCGTTTTTGCGAATAAGTACTTAAAGTACGAATTCATGAATTAAATTAAACTACATCATTAAATCTAATTTAATATGTATTTAATACTAATTCAATATTCGATTGTGGGTTTGGTTTCAATCCAACCGAACCCACAATCGACATTAAATCACCATCCAATTTGATTTCATACACATCCAATGTCATAAAATCAAAAAATACCAAGACATTAAAGGGCATATACATTCGGCCAACATGAGAATTTTGGGGATATTATGTTCAATTCAAAGTACAATCCAATTGACCATAAATTAACATCATCCTACATGATTCTAACTCATCAAATGAACCAAAACCAAAAATTCCAAGAATCCAAAATCATCCACACATTCGGCCAAGTGAAGCAAATTGGGGATATTTGTTCAATTCAAAATTCAATCTAATTAACTTCAAATTAACATCACCCACATCATTAAAACTCATCCAATGAACCAAAATGAAAAAATTCCAAATTTCCAAACATGCTTCAACATTCGGCCAAGGTAAGTATTTGAGGATTTTTATCCAATTCAAAATTAAATCCAATTCAATCTCAAATCAACATCATCCTACATCATTATAACTCATCCAATGAATTAAAATGAAAAAATCCAAGATTAACAAAATACACACACATTCGGCCAACACTTCAAATTTGGGCAAAATTGATCCAATCACATTTTGTTGAAATTGATCATATCAATCTTCAATATAACATATATTAAGCATGCTTAAACATCCAATTTTATAAAATCATGCTCAAATCCAAAATACCCAATTTTAAGCCCTACATTTTTCATGCTTGAACCTATAGCTCTTGATGCCATTGTTGGTTTTAATCTAGGTCCCAAGATCAAACAAGACATGAAAATCAAGCATGAATACACCAATGAAGATAGCGGAATACTTACATTGGTTGGTTGAGTCGATTTGAAGACGATTGAAGCCAATATGTTCACTGTTTGGGCGCATGAACTGCAGCAGTCCACTGTCCTCCATCTTCTGTTTTGAGCTGCGAAAATGAGCTTCTAGATTCGTCGGATGGATCCCGTCTCATAGTCGAACCTCCCTACCACCTTCGCAAGACTTGTAAGTGTGCTAGCACTTGATTTCTCACCATGAAAATCACTCTTGCTTCCCTTAAAGCTCACGTTTTTCTGGTTCAAAACCAGTGAAGAAAGTTTCTGGTTGCTGGGTGAGAGAGGAAGAGAGAAAATGTGTCTTCACCCATTTTTATTTTTGTTTTACCAAAAAACGTAAGTAAGAAAGAGAGAAGCAATGATGTATATCATTAACAAAAATGAATTTTTAGATAAAAACTCTTCAAAAACCGTGAAAAGCATTACCCTCCAAAAATTCATCATCATCACACATAGAGAATAGAGACAATGTATCATCCCATAAAGGTGACTAGATACATCCATCATCTATTCGTGTCAAGTGATGAGATATCGCGATGTGATTTGCGGATACCACTCGTTTCAAAATACGAATGTGTCCGCAAACACTTTCGGGCTCGGTTTCGCTAATTCCGAATTAACGCATTTCCGTCGCGACGAGAATTAATTAATTTCGCCTAGCGAAATTACTATTCAGATCGCTAACGAATTAATTCTAAATTAATTCGTTCGCCCGAATTAAAATCTAATTTTAATTCCGCGTCGAAATCTAATTTCGTTTAATATATCGAATATATTAATTTAATCGATTAATTCCAAATTAATCGTTATCTCTCTCTAGACGATATTTTATCCTAATTAAAATATCTCCGTAATTAATCCTAGATTAATTTTCTCTCTTCTAAATAATCCCAGATTATTCAAGAGTGCAAGTTGTGCGTCATCGGTGATTATCGGGAAGCGACCCATGAGATCCCCGATAAGTTGACAGTAAATACGGTCGTCGGAGTATCCGAATCACGTACGTACCAAGTACTACGTTCTACCGATTTACGAGACAAGGTCGACTCCTAGCAAAACACCAAGTCTACCTAATTCTCCGGACATATCCTTAAAGAATATCAAAGATCTGTATCAAGCGTAGTATACAATTGTATTGTGCATATCGGTCCAGTATCGGATATCACGTGCTAGGGCTGGGGCTGGATAAGTGTCTTCCCCGTCCGAAGCACATATCGGATTCTGGTAACATAGTCTCTATAATCGGATATACATGACCTGGTCACAATATCCCGATTGGTTGCGCAACACTCAAGAGCACTAGTACCGTATCCTGCGTGACATCAACTCCAATATGACTGAGTGACACTTCCGTCTTGACATCACACCCAATACTACTCTACGACTCTCTGATAAACCCAGAAGTGGTGTACTCGGAACCTGTTAAAAGTCCCCCTACCACCAAAACTAAAGTTTATCGATTATCGTAAGTATTAGCGATGCAAGTCTCAGGTTAAGACTATACACACCTACCTTGATTTCGGCCTCCCATAGACACATAGTCATAATACCAATGGATTCCGAGGGGTCTATCCAGAGCGAAGCTGTTTCCCGTACCATCGCGGTGAAACACGACCTCCTATCGCACTTGCATAAGTCTCCAACACTTATATATATGAGAACTATGCCGTTGTGCCCTCACAACGCACACAAGTGCAATACTAGCCTATTCCGCATTATCGATGTCCTAGTCTCGATAATACTACGGCTAGGGATATTTAATGATTAATCCTTCGTGGACTGATACTGTCTCATATCATCTCAATCCAGGAACTAATCATATGGACCTCTCTTCATTTAATATCTATGGTGATCTAATCACAAATGATGAGAGTGCAATTTCCTTATTACATAGTTAATTTGCTACAACAACACAATGATCTGTGCAAATAGTGACGCTATGGGTCATATTATCCAACACATATACCCTTAAAACATGCCATTCTAAACACATAATAAAGCGCGTATAAATAAATAAATTAATAATGATATACGGATGGATATGTCCAAATTGTTCCTAGAACAAATCACTTCCATTTCCTTGTCTTCTCCCCCGACTAGAACTATTCTAACTCTACCCAATTACAAAATACAATAAAGAAACCTCATTTACAATGAGAGGAATAGGTGAGAGAGAAATGCAATGATATAGGAGATAAAAGGCTGGACACGTAGGTCCAATTTAATAAATTCTAAACTTATTACAACAATTTCCAAACAAACAGCCCTTGCCCTTCTAATATCCATCCGATATACATTATTCATACACATATTCATGTAATCATACAAATCATGTTATTCAATCACTCTAATCCAAATAATTAATCTTTGAATTAATGATCATTCAATGTTCAAACAACGATTTGATTGCACGAGTCCAACTCGTTTAAGAATAAATACTTAAAGTAGTATTCTTGAATTATTTGAACTACAACTTTAAATCCAATTTATTTGTATTCAATACTAATTCCCTTAATATATACACATTACTTTAAGCCTTAAAAACTTGGATTCCAAATCCAATCTTAATCGGTCTCAAAGGCCCAATAACATCCAATGTCTTTTCAATTAAAGTCCAATGGGCTTTTAATTGATTCTTAAGGCATGGGCTTTGGCCAAATGGATCAAACCCAAAATGCCAAGGCCCAATAGAATCACCCTATTGCCAACAAATCATTTAGGCCCATTAGGCCCAATTAAATTCTTTAAAGGGCCAAGTGATGTATTTGGACCTTATGGAATGGGTTTGTTTTGGGCCAATTGGATCCAATCCAAAAGTCCAAAACCAAACTTAGTCAAACAAGCCCATTAAGCCCAAATACACACTTTTAGCCCAATTCATAATTAAAAGCTTATTAACTAAATTAATATTCAAATATCACAATTACTTTAATTAAAGTGTATTAGCCATGATTAATTAATTAAACTCATATTTCCAAAATACCAATAACTTAATTAATCATGCTTAATCCATCAATTCATGCGTAACAC
Organism: Zanthoxylum bungeanum; assembly: GCA_019454045.1. NCBI lineage: Eukaryota > Viridiplantae > Streptophyta > Magnoliopsida > Sapindales > Rutaceae > Zanthoxylum > Zanthoxylum bungeanum. Next base: position 11,872 of record SKCR01012608.1, read on the forward strand.
AAATTGAAGCCAAACATATCATTTCAGCTCAACATAATTGAATCTTAAATTCATCATTACTGCTCAACATGCTCTTTGATTTAACATAAACATTATTGACTTGATTCTAATCCAATCAAACCAACATCAACAATTTTAAACATGCATTTAAACACATCATTTTCATTTACAAAAATCAAAAAAAACTGGCAAGTGCATTACAGTAGGGTATTCGACCTCACTAAGGAATTTTAAAATTTTTTGATCCAATCAATTTATTTCAAATCTAATCATGCACAACTCTAAGTTAACATAATCTAAGCATGGTCAATTTGTTGGTTTCTATTATATAGGTCCCAAACAAAGATTAAGCATGTGAAATACTATAAA